>OZ024745.1:57871299-57921299 GCA_964016885.1 Eledone cirrhosa
TGCGTCATATATATTTTGCAGTAATATCCTATAAAAGGAAGGGGACAAAATCAATATACCAAAAAACTTCGACCCTTTTGTGCCTAAGCTTTTCTCCTCTGCATCTCATCCTTCTAATTCATTTCAGCTCTTGGCTGTGTTTCATATATGTATCGTTTGAATATAATGCATCTTTGTAGACTAACCTATACGAGGGTGTGTCTTCTGATGATTGAAAAATTGATTCGAAAATATATATCCCTAATACACATATTCATATATATACAAAGTAAAGCATATAAATTATAGTTAAACTTTATTAATACACACACATTCACACTCACACACACATGCACACACACGCATACACACACGCATACCCCCCTCCCCCATATATATATATATATAATTGTTGGATGTAATTATTTATAGCTACTCAAGTAATATTAATGAGGGTTATTTGTTTATCCCTGCCAATGTCCCTTATTTATATATATATATATATATATGTGCGTATGCATGCACATCTATATGTGCATTCTTTTGTTTCTATTACTTTGTATCGCAATACATTTGTAAATTATTACTAGGTTATGGTGTTACTATTCCACTTCAAATGTTTATCGAAGGCGAGCTTAATAACTCAATGAGTAGATTCTGCTTCCTGTCACAATTCATCTGCCGAATGATCATACGCTCCCTAACTTTAATCTCATCAGATGAATTATTACAGGAACGAGGAAGTACTCAGTAGATTGGTGACTATATTCTCTTTTTGTCCTGATAGGTTCCGTAATAGAGAAATATAGAAAGGATCAGTGGAGTGGCATGGAATTTTTAAACTGACATATGACAAATACTAACTAGTCAGATACGACTTTAGTAGTTTCTGTCCTACCCGGACATAAAGAATCTGACAAACAACCCACATATAGAGTTGCATAGAAATTACAAAAGAAATTAGGAGGAAAAATATGAAATAAATCAACTTTTTTATTGGAGATTGCATTCAAACAATATTTGGAAAATTATATAAATTGGTATTTATCTTTATCAATTATTCCGATTTTTTCAGGTGCGATTAAATAGAATATACTTAAACATAGTTAACCATACAAGAATGCAAAATAATTCCTCTATAGAATTAAAATATGCCTTCTTTTCGTTGAATAGGCTCCTTGGTTTTATTTGGAAAATATAACCGAGCGCAAGAATAGTGCACTACTTTACTATCACAAGAAATGTTCGTACGAAAGATATTTCTATTGCCTTTTATAAAATGTATATATTTCTCTCGTGGGATTTAGACAGACTAAATGGACAGCAGTTAGGTTCAAATATAATGCGTTCCATCCGTTGTCTTCATTCGTTTCATTTACTTTATATCGACTCACTATAACATGGATGTGTTGTACATAAATAACTCTCTCAGTTAAATTGTAATATGAGCAAATTCCCTGGCAAAAAAGAAATATAATCATTTCTGCGTTGTGCGATATATTAAAGGCTACGTTAATCAATCCTAAATAACTTTCCTATGTTTCTGATAAATTACACAAGGGAGCAAGACAAAGGTCTTTCCTTTGTAGCTGATATTTTATAACTTATTCTGGATATTTTCTTGATAGCCTTGTTGTTTAGATATTGCACGAATCATTGCCTACTTTATACTATTCTAGAATGTATTAGGAGTTGCTCATAAATCTAAATGTATTTGATAAGGAAAAGTAAATTGCAGCTAGGTTTTTACTGTTTTGCATGAGTAGTTTACATGTACTAGTGGGAATTATTTCTTGCTAGAATTGTGGATGTGACTTCATCACGAAGAAAATGTTTAACTCATTTAGAGGGTCCTTTATTATTCGCAGAGTGTACAGGTTCTTTGATGAGATATATTTCACTCGTTTTGTGAAACAAGTTTAATTTGCGTATTTCACAGAACAGCTCCGGGGCAAAGATGAGGCAAAGACTCTTCACGTTGTGTATAAAACGTAGAGGGAGCTTCTGCGGTAATTTCCCATTACAATGTGCGGATACCAGATAATTTGTTAAACTAAAAGTATGGTGAGAACAAGGAAACTAATGTGATGACCGTTCCTGGATGTAACAAGACTAAACTTGGCTATCTATAGCATATTCAGATGAGTTACCAACTCCCAGTCATCCTTTACGTGAATTATGAATCAGCTATCAACAAAGAATATATGTCGGCAAAATGACAGTCATTTCGAAGGACTGTCTGCAGTTGAACTTTATTTAAGTAAACATGAAATAATGGACGCATTGTTTGTCACCAGGCTGGTGGTGAGAAATTACTATTACCAGGAACCAAATTAAAATTCTATCGAGATACAGGAAACGAATCAATGCATATCGTCTCTAAAGAGAACGATTATTTTCTCTGCAAATATGTGCGAGACATGCTGAGGAGGTTCTTTTTAATATATGCACTCCGAGGGAATGGTGGTTATCCAGAGTTAGATCCAAATGGAGCATAAAGTATTTTTTCTACACAATGATAATTGATACAGATCAATCACAATCGGTCTCTTGATCGGTAGAATTGAAGAGCATCAAAATGCTTCCCTATCCTAGAAAAGATATCATAACCAGGCCACCAATGAGTGTTCCATATAGATCTGAAATGGGGAATTCTCTCCTTGGCCAGCAGAGTGTTTTCACCAAGTATCTGTGCTTCATTTGTTTCTTAGATAGATATGAAAACTGGTTGAAAAAGCCACTTAGAGAATCATATTGGTAAGAATAGAAACGTATCAGCAAAGAAAATATGAATGACAGAGAAAGGTTCGTATTGCCACCAACGTATATCAAACTAGGTTTGATAAAACAATTTATTAAAGTGTCATAGGTAGAATTCTCAAGACTTGTTTGGATTTTAATTGAAATAGGTAATGCAAATATATTACACAACGGCGTTTCTCTGTGTGGGACTAAATGATTACATGAAGCAAAGTTAGAATGTGTATATGAAACCCAACAACATAGAATCGCATGTGACACGTGCCATATTATATATTTTTTTCTTATTGGAGAAATGACAAAAATATGTTATATTATGTATGAAACCTTAAGAATTATGATATGGAATATTATAATTTGTAGATTTATACTGTTTTCCACATTGGAAGGAATAGAATATTGATTTTTCTGTTCACTTTAGATAAAGGTTATGGGAAAGTTGTATGCTTCATGCGTAATGCCCTTTCAGCAATATATATCGATAGATGAAGATTTATGATTCAAAAATCAATAATCTAGTAACAGATATGGCTTCATCACCGAATTTTGAATAACCATTTTCAAACAGATTACAGTTGAAATGTATAAAGTGAAACGACTGAATGCAAGTGATAATGGATTTGTATGTTACCTACTATTAATGAATTTTAACGCATAGAATATGTGACCATTCCAAGCTTCTCCTTTGTTATCATATTTAGTATTAACATACCTTATTTGTATTTCATATTCTGATCCAGCAGTTTCCACCTTTGTAAAATAAGTCTAAACAATACAGAATATATGTATTATAGTGTACTCTATACGTACAGTGCACGTTTTCTACAAAATATTATGCAAGTAAATCTTACGTTTATATATTATAATTTAATTGTAAATTATGATAATAATAGTACACACTATAGGAGAGTATAAGCGATACTAGTAGAAAACATTGAATAAAGAAATCATATTATACTATTAATGTTTTCTACTAGTATCGCTTATACTCTCCTATAGTGTGTACTATTATTATCATAATTTACTATTATGCTATATACAAATATTATAATAGTTCCACATATTGCATGTGTCTCACATTATCCAAATATTAAACAAATCTCCGATTCATACAGAATTATTCTACGTTTAGTGTTTTTATTCATCTTTAACATAGGTAAAACTTTTCTTTTTCAAACATACATCAAAATTAATCACATACGCACCATCATGTTGCTGATATCAGACGCAGTAGATTATATACCAATGTGTTACAAAATATTTTACAATTTTTAATATTTAAAATCCCAAAATCCAAATAGGAAAAAAGACATATGGTAGTAAAATACTTGAGAAGGTTTTGTCTACTATTTCTTTCAGTTTAAACCAACGATCTCAACCACTATCGTATTATAATTATTGTATATTCGACTACCTCTAGCATATCTTCCCAGTGTTTTGTATGTAATTACTATATTGCACTATATTGCGCTAATGCGAATATACGATGTAATTTAATCTTTGCCCTAGGCTTCTATGGCAGATTCTCTCGACTGCGATGTTATATAGCTCTGATGGTGAGATTAACTAAGGCACCTCTGTAAATGAATGCGAACACCGATATATATTGCTGAAAGGGCATTACGCATGAAGCATACAACTTTCACATAAGCTTTATCTACGTGTTTATCAAAATTAATCACATAGGCACCACCATGTTGCTGATATCAGATGCAGTGGATATATACCAATATCTTACAAAATATTTTACAATTTTTAATATTTAACATTCCAAAATCCAAATAGGAAAAAGTCATGGTAGTAAGATACTAGAGACGGTCTTTGTCTGCTATTTCTTTCAGTTTAAACCAACGATCGCAACCACTATCGTATTATAATTATTGTATATTCGTCTACCTCTAGCATATCTTCCCAGTGTTTTGTATGTAATTACTATAGTGCACTATATTGGGCTAATGCGAATATATGATGTAATTTAATCTTTGCCCTAGGCTTCTATGGCAGATTCTCTCAACTGCGATGTGATGAGATTAACTAAGGCACCTCTGTAAATGAATGCGAACACCGTTTTTAAAGATTTTGTGTTCATTCTAGTATCGTGTACGACAAATGTTACATTTGTTTGCAAACGAATAACTAGTACTACACCGATTTGACGATTGCGAGTCGAACAGAAACTGACTCAGCCTAGTGGGTAACATTTTATATCCATACATCATTGTTCGTGATTTATTTATTTAGTTAGTTATTTAAAGATTAAGGAAATGGTCTTTTTCTAGGACGACTCTATCTGGTGAAATTGACATTATTTCATTTGGACCTTTTAAGCGCGATGTGAAATTGCGAGAGCAGGAATATTGAAATAAAATCTAGGTTTGATTTATAGTTTCGTTTCAAAGGTTAAGTGACAGATCAGGAGATTGAGACGAGCCCTGGAATGCAGAACAGCGAAAGAGGATGGAGCTATTAAGTGTGTCCACATAAAATATACAACAAAACATTCTAGTTTAGAGAAACGAATGGTTTTCTCAAGTAGTATAAACAAGAAATAATAGTTGGCCATGCAAATCTTTCTCTATACAATAAATAACGTCCTTTCGTACTTAATTTAGAATGTGCACTTCTTTACACAATTATCACGTATGACGCAAAAATCAGATCCGTCCACCTCGTTTTATATAATTATCAAAGGTTATGATATTTTAATCATCAGCTGCAAGGGGTTGAAACATTGAAGAATGTTAAACTGATCCGCGCAAAATAAAGTTACCAGGGTTAGGCTCCACTATAATTATATTTTGATAAAATTGAATTGACATCAGTACAGGCAGACTTACTGTATGAAATTAATCAAGCTAAAGTTATTGAGATACAGGATGTTTTTTTAGAAGCGACTATAATGTCAATTATAAGACGTAACGAATGCAGAAGTTATCGACACATCATGCTAATTACTTCCAGTTGAGATACGTTGAATGTAGTTTTCTAATGTGTATCTGGCATTAACGTAAAGATAAAAAAAGTACTATTGTCGGAAAGTTAAATACAGTAGGCAGATCCCAGAAATATGATCTGAAACTCGATAATTTGAAACATAAATGAATATCTATCGTACTACATATCTTTTATATATATATATATGTGTGTGTGTGTGTGTGTGTGTGTATAGATATATATATATATAGAGAGAGAGAGAGAGAAGTAGTAACACGGCGGTTAGTTCACCATACCGAGAACAATTGTTTCACCTTATGCGGATCTTCAGCTCGGACTGGTAATGGTTATACGGAACAGGAAGAACAACCGTTTGAATGCGCAAGCGCAGAAACGGTCGCTTCACCTTAGCGATACAATACCACGAGCGAAAGATGTAAGGGAGATTACTGCGAATGTCCGGAATAAAATGTTCGAGTTGATTAGAAAATTAGAATGTTGTTGTTATTCAATCCGGTGCCGTAGTTTATGAAGCTGTGGTCACTTCCAACCGATCAAATTAACCACAAGCGGTCAAATCATATGTGGGTATGGCGGAGGGCCGATTTAAGAAACGCTTCCTGAACCATCGGTTGACCTTTAGCTACCCGGACAAACGATCATCTACAAAGCTCGCGAGCCACGTATGGTCCCTCAAAGACTCAGGTATAGACTACTCCATTCAATGGAAAGCTATCACTAAGTCCAAGCCATACGCAAGGGGCAATCCATCTTGTGAACTGTGTATAAGGATAAATATTCTAAGGAGATTACGCAATAGCGATTGCCTAAATTCAAGAAATGAAATCTCACGTTGTCCATATGTCTCGAAACACGTCTTTCTTTTTCTAATCAACTCGAACATTCTATTCCAGACATTCGCCCGTCGTTTTGTATCACTTGGGTGAAGTGACTATTGGTTGTTCTTCCTGTTCCGTATAACCATTACCAGTCCGAGCTGAAAATCCGCATAAGGTGAAACAATTGTTCTCGGTATGGTGAACTAACTGCTGTGTTACTACTACCGAACTCGTCCAATGGACTGAGTGCTCTACCACTACGGATATTACCTTCCAGTCTTCTACCTATATATATATATAGTGATGAAACATAAGTCAATTGCATGAACTCATAATCCTTTATTTACTGCTATATATATTTCGATGATAGCCATTGAATGGTTATGACCTCATCAGGCGGTTAGTCAGTCCTTAGATATGCCAGCTCTGTGTTTATAGTGTTGATAGTATCAAAGTCTTGGGACATATGAGCTTGTTAGGAATAATTTAATGTTGTCAGCAGGAATAGTCTTGATTCTCATTGGTCAGTTTGTAGATGGTAGTAGGGTTGGTATTTGACCTCAACGAGGCAGGTTCTTCTGTAAAGTTCAAACCGACAGGCAAGATGACAATATATCCATATGAGTGATTTTCACAAAAGGCATTCCTGGTTAGATATATATTCAAATAAAGTTAATAGTATGAAATAGATACTACAAGTCATTCTTAAATTGAGCAATTTATGTGGAGTGGTGGTACTGAAAATTATGGTTGGAGTAGAAAATTTACAAGATAAATAAAATTTCGTTTGTGTATAACGAGATTGAAAACACAGTAATTTCATCTATCCACATATTCTTGCTTAGTTTTTCATGATTTTTTCCTGGTACCATACCTATGCATATACACACTCGCATATACACACACTCCACTCACATACATACACACACACACTCACACAAACATACGCACACACAGACACCCACACACAAACACACACACACACACACACACACATATATATATATATATATATATATATATATATATATATATATATATATATATATATGTGTGTTTGTGTGTATATATATATCGCTGGACAGATTTCACGAGAAAAACCAAGCGGCAGGAGACCAGGGGTAGACCCCGGGGAAGATGGTTGCATAACATCCATAAGCTTGCCTGGTCTGGCTTGGGGATCCAAAAAATCTTAACAGTGGAGGTTGCCAATAGCCGAATCCCTACTACACGTAACAATTTCTTAAAATAATCTCCCCAAATCAACCCAAATACCTGGACACGAGATGAGTGCGTTTAGGAAGGCTTCATTACTCCGGGCGCATCACGAACAGGCCCATCTGAGCGCATTTCAACACTTATACAATTTTTCTCAAACCACCACTACTGGAATTTATCTACAGTCCCCGGTCCAAATCTACTCCGTAACAGTGAAGTCAGTTAATCCTCAATAAATTCCTTGCCTACTACTACTCCTTAATAGAGAGCTAAAGTGGAATTTCCACTAACCTCAATAACAAAAGTTAGGCGCCTGACCACTTTCCAAGTACAAGGCACCCAATCCTGGTCTTCGCTTTACCGACAACTGTAAGCTCAGTCAAAGGGGCGGGATTGGAGTGAGGATTTTGTATATCCAAAAGCAAGTGATGAGACGATATTTTTGAGAATATTCGTATCTGTTGATTTTGGTATATCATATCTGTTTTAAACTAAACATGAGTTTGCTTGTAGATAATTTCATTATAACATTTTACCAACAAAACATGGGCAGCTGTTAAGCTATTATAGAAGATAACCAGAAGTTTGGTACTTTATCAATGCCAGAAGTTATCCATTTGTTTGCTATGTTCTCCGTTTCTATAGTTATGTCTTGCCTAGACTTTCTTTCTAATTTATTTTATATTTCCTCCATGTTCTTTATCCAATCAGCATTCGGATGATGAGATTTTTCTCTACTCCATACTGTTTTCTAGCATTTATCAATCTCGCGAATTGAAATAGATTCCTTTACTTGAATTGTCTATGTCCGAATTTCCATGTAAAAGATCTTTTGTATGTAACAAAAACTACTTATTTTGGCGGTAAAACTAGTTTCGCCATTCAAATCTTTTATATATATTATTTTAGCTTTCAGCTGTACGTTCTGTTTCAGGGCTTCTTATCATTCGTTTTTTCATTTCTTTTTTTGGGGGGAACTTGACAGATTTGCAAGCATATGTCTCTTTCAATATAGATACATCTTCCTTCATCATTTCAATTTCTTTCTGAATTTTTATCTTCTAAGTTCGTCTTTTGTGAGTGTTCTCTTCATTTCACTTTTTTTCTTAACATACATTTCCTTTCTATTACCGTTGGTCCATCTATTCAATTAATATTTTAACGGCCGGATTTCAATTCTTGTGACTTTTCTTCTAGTTGTTTGTCAATTTTTACGAGGACTCCCTTTCACACATACTAAGTTTTGCTTTGTGTTATATTTTGTTATTTTCCCAAGATTATTGAGGATTTCTTGTTATATTTGTTCTGTCCGATCTCTATAATTGTTTCTACTTTTGGCACAAGGCCAGCAATTACTCAGTGCATTACTGGTACTTTATTTTATCGATTCTCAATCTTTCGTTAAGCCTGACCCTGCTCGGTTATATTTCTGATAGTTTGAAATTTTGTGAAATTTCTTCTGGTAACAAAATAGTTTTCTGATGTACACGAGATGCATCTGACGTCGGTGACTAATCCCTCAAAGGCTGAGGTCACAAGATGAAATGAAATCCGGCCCAAGATAAATGTTTCTTTGCCATTTGGATCCAAGCACTACAAATAACTGTGTGAACCGCAAGGTTGACTATGTTTAAAAATAAAACTCATTTCGTTATATTCAATTTAAATATATTGCTCAGCCTAGGAACTTTTCAGCCGACCCTCGTGTGTGAGCGTGTGTTTTGTGTGTGTGTGATACTGGTACATTGTTTGTGACATTTCCTCAATTTGTGCTTCTGAATGACCGATGGGTACAGTATGATAAGCTTTTTACGCGATCACATGGTCATGAAACTGAAGAAGCGCCTCACAGTTGCAATCCCAGTGAGTTATCGCAGTTAGTGAAGGCGCCAGTTACAACATTCTAATCCTCTAAAAGGGTACAGAATTCCCCGATTTCCGATGCAGTTGCCACCATGAAGTCGTCGTTCATGGTTGTATAAACAGTTCCACAGCGTCCCTCTTTCAGCGATATTCCATTCTACTCCAATGTATTAGGATTTTGTAACGCCTTAAGACTCGAAATGTAGCTCACAAAACAAAATATCTATTAATGAATACGTGAATGACACAATATGTGCTGTGATTTGGAGAACACTTACAATTAAGAAGTACCGATGTGACAGGAATTGTTTTTGCCTTTCTTCACAACACGACGTTAATGGAAACATTCACGTAGATATACTTCCACGGCTATTATGTGACAGGCAGGCAGAAACCTAAAGTGTTGTAACCCGTCCTACGCATACGTTATTCCCTGTTTGTAGCTAAATGTTCTTTATGTACATTTTTAAATATAATAGTTTTCTTATATATAACGTGTATTTTATGTATTCGTATTCGTATTATGTCCATAATTTAACTATCATTTTAAAAATATGTCTTATGTATAACGTTCTTACCCGACTCCATTTGTTTTTCCATACCTTTCACTTAATCCTTACACATATTTGTAAATGTTTCTCTAGTTTTTCATATTTTAATGTTCCGTGTTATTGTATGTATGACGCAAATTTAATGTAATTGCCTGCAGTAACTAATGTAGAAGAAACAATGTTTATTTATTATTGAATCACCATTGTATTATTATTATCATTGTTATTATCATCATCACTATTATTATTATTATTATTATTATTATTATTATTATTATTATTATTATTATTATTATTATTATTATTATTAGTGTTGTTGTTGTTGTTGTTGTTGTTGTTGTTGTTATCGATATCTATTAACGAACATATGAATGAGCTTTTATAGCATAATACATTCTGCCAATAATGGAAATCTTACTTATTGGAAATCGACGAAACCGTTAATATTATGAGTATTTGTAATTCTGTGAGTTTATGGAAATAGTCATAAAATTATCGATATGCTATTTAACATAATGAATATATTCAATCAACAATTTAAATGAATTAGTATTCCCACATGAAGACTGTTTAATGATATTTCTCTGTGAAGAGAGAAAAACATGAAAAACAGATGTTCATATTTCAGATATCAATGTTTAAATACATCCAAATCCATGAGATTTGGATATAGGAAGTGATCAAATATAGAGAATAGTTATTTAGTTATATGCTTCATGAATTGTCTATTATCAGGTGGTGATATTTAAGTACTAAAATGATTATACCAATAACAGAACGGTGATGAGAGTACTCATGAATAGAAATTTGGTAATCCAGAGAATAATATCTCATCTTCTATGACTTTACCATATTTCTGAGATAGAGTGATTTCGAATAATGGAGATTTGGTTGTTAATTCTTACATAATGATCAATCCCTTACAAGTTCTCCAGTTAAACGTCTCATATTAACGATAGTGTGTAAGTGTAAATGTGTGTGTGAGTGAGATATATAGAGAGAGAGACAGAGCAAGAGTCAAATACATCATCATTAGCCGTCAATGGTTGTAAATACACTTAAAGAGTGTACACCTCTTCATTTTTCGATAATATTGCGCAGATACACAAAAGGAAGAGGTTCGTTTCCGAAAAAAATTTAAGTGGCTAATAGTTGAGAAAATGAATTAAAAGACAATAGCAATAGAGAAACGTTTCGTGGATTGCCAGTGTCGGTATTGTGTCAGCAATATTCTTTGCTGCATATACAGCCGGTTATATGCGATGTGTGTTCAAACCGACTTTCAATCTTACGGCGTCGAAAAAATAAAATATCAGAAACGCACTGGATTCAAATTAATCGAATCCTCACCCCACTTCAAATATCTGGCATTGTGCCAAAAATAGAAACAAATAAGCATAACATTTATTTATATAAACATATAAATATCTCCCCACACACCAACACATCTACATAATGAACATACATATAGATATATACACATATATATATGGGAGGAGGTTATAGTTCACTTGAAGCATTGTGTAATGAGGTATAAACGTTAGAATATGTGTAATAAGGCCAAGACAATGCAGATATGGACATAGAAAAATGAATGCAATAGTGAAAGATATTGATGAGAATTCGTCTTTCACCTTGAATTTATTTAAATGTCCTTAATTTTCGAGATAATATCTCTTCTTCGGAGGGAAGTAAAAGTCTCAGACCAGCGTCTAAATTTCCAATGAAGCCATGCTGACCGGAAATAGTATAGAGTTCTAACTTTAATATCAAAGAATTAAAATTAGGTGGGTAAAGAGTAGTCTCCCTTTAAGAGGGGTTTGTTTATGTTTTTGTTGTGTTTTTTTAAATTTTATATGCGTGCCTGTATATGTGTGTGGGAGAAAGCATGAAGGTGTAGGTATGTGGGTGTGTGTGTGTGAGTGTGGGAAGATAGGTCTAATCGTAAAAGTGGGGGGTAGGTGTTATATGGTGTTAGAACTGGTTTTGTGTGTGTATGTGTGAGAGAGAATAAGTGGAGGTGTGCGCGTGCGTGTGTGTGGGGTGTGTAAAGTGGGGCTAGAGGCCCTATCAGGTTATACATTGGGTGTTGAGCTCTAGTCTATTATTGATTGGTGGATGTGTTCTATCTATAATGAGTGCTTCCTTGATTCTAAGATTGCCGAGGTTTCTTTCCTTAGTTTCTATCCTAACTGTTATGTTTTTATCAGTGTTTTTGCATTTAACTAGGTGTTTCTTAAATGAGGAAGCGTTAGTATTGAGGTGTTCTTTTATTCTTATGTGGAGTGGTCTGGTGGTGCTACCTACGTAGAAGTTGTTGCATTTGTCACACTCTAGTCTGTAAACTACGTAAGCCTGGTGGCATAGGTCTGTGTCGTTGATGGGGCAGTTGGCTAGTCTGCAGCAGTTGTCATGTCTGGTGGAGTGTCTCTTAGCTAGCCATCCACGCAAAGAAGGACCCGAATGGGCCAGTTGAATATCCAGACCTTCTCGTCTGATGGCTCTGCGGATGGCTGTTGTTGTTTCTTCACTGAAGTGTGGGAGCTTCAGGAAGCAAGTGTTAGTGCCTCGGGTGTGGTGTCCTCTGTTCTTTCTGGCACGGTTTGTGGTGGATGTCGTGTATCCGTTCAGTTTGAGTACTTCCAGGAAATGTGTGGTGTGTGTGTCTCGGTCTCTGGCGTCGGTGCATTTGTTCTTGATACGTGCCAGTTCGTTCTTTATGTATCCGAACTTGGCACCGAGTGGGAGGGCCGATCTGAAATGTACGAACAGGTCCCTGCTGGCGGCTTTTTTATAGAAGTAGGTGTGGATGTTGCCTTCCTCTGTTACCCTGAGTTGGAAGTCCAGCAGGGATAGGGATCCGCGGTCATCGGGGTGTTCTATGCTGAACTTTATACTGGCGTCCATGCTGGAGAATGTTGTGTATATTTTCTCTGCCTCCTCACGGGATGATGTAAGGATGAGTATGTCATCTACATATCGGGTGAAGAAGGCATGGGAATGGCAGGTGTTGAGGGCTCGGCATTCTAGTTGGTTCATGTAAGTGATGGCCAGCAGGCCAGAGAGGCTGGATCCCATGGGTAATCCTGTTGTCTGTCTGTATGTGTGGTGGTGGAAGGTGAAGTACGTGTTGTCGACTGTGAAGGACAAAAGTTGGTGTATGTCCGTCGGGTGGAGGCCGTAGCACTGGATGTTCTCTGCGACCACGCAGTCCGTCAATAAATCGACAGCTGGGTGAGCGGGGACTGTAGTGTAGAGGGAGACAACGTCGAGGCTAAAAGCGTATTTATTAAGTTTAAGTTGTTCTGGCTGGAGTTGGTGTAATCTACGTATAACTTCGTCGGAGCTACTGACATGTCCGGGGAAGGTGGAGAGTAGAGGCTTGAGGACCTGGGAGAGAAGCCAGGAAATTTTGTATAGGGGTCCTTCTATGCTAGAGACGATGGGTCTTATATGCGTCTTAGTGCTATTCTTGTGGGTCTTGATGAGGTGGTAGAAAGTGGGCAGTCTGCTATTTCTAGTGGTGTAGTTGAGTTTAATTTTATTCGGGAGTTGTCTTCTCCTACAGATATCGAACCAAATGGAGTTGGTCTGTTTTTCGCTCAACACCCAATTTATAACCTGATAGGGCCTCTAGCCCCACTTTACACACCCCACACACACGCACGCGCACACCTCCACTTATTCTCTCTCACACATACACACACAAAACCAGTTCTAACACCAGATAACACCTACCCCCCACTTTTACGATTAGACCTATCTTCCCACACTCACACACACACACCCACATACCTACACCTTCATGCTTTCTCCCACACACATATACAGGCACGCATATAAAATTTAAAAAAACACAACAAAAACATAAACAAACCCCTCTTAAAGGGAGACTACTCTTTACCCACCTAATTTTAATTCTTTGATATTAAAGTTAGAACTCTATACTATTTCCGGTCAGCATGGCTTCATTGGAAATTTAGACGCTGGTCTGAGACTTTTACTTCCCTCCGAAGAAGAGATATTATCTCGAAAATTAAGGACATTTAAATAAATTCAAGGTGAAAGACGAATTCTCATCAATATCTTTCACTATTGCATTCTTTTTTCTATGTCCATATCTGCATTGTCTTGGCCTTATTACACATATTCTAACGTTTATACATATATATATATATATATATATATATATATATATATATATATATATATATATATATATATATATATATATATATATATATAGGAACCAGTAAGACCCCGACGGCTGAGCCCAAGCCGTTTCGACGGATAATTCTGGACTGTTAGTCCAGAATTAGCGGTCGAAATGGCTTGAGCTCAGCCGTCGGGGTCTTACTGGTTCCTATTACCCACTCTACTACCCTAAGTATTGAGTACTTTGGTGCGTTATGGTCCACCTGGTTCCTTACCACATTTCCTTCGTTATATATATATATATATATATATATATACACACAGAGATAGAGACAGACAGAGAGAGAATAAGAATTGCAGGTATATAGAGTGTCCCAAAAGATGTATCCACACTTAAATAATATTCTAATAAATATTGCCTGTAGAGGTCATCAAAATATGTATACATTTTTTGGGGGACACCCTTTATATATATATATATATATATATATATATATATATATATATATATATATAGGCTACATAGAGTTATCTACATACCAAACCTAATTAGGAATATAGTTAATCATGTAACATACAGGATTACAAACACATGATAACGGAGCAATGGAGTAGAATAAGAATTGATGTAAAATTTGTTGATTATATATGAAAGATACATAACGAGATATAAATATGAAATATACTTATAGCGACTAACCCTGGTTCTTCTGTACGTCGGGCTGATGAGGCCAAGCTCCTCAAATACCGGTCACTCTCAGACAGGTTTGGGGTTGTACTCCTGGCAGTGGAGACTTCTGGTGTCCTCGGCCATAGGGCTACCTTCCTACTAACCACCATAGGCACTGAGCTGGCCAGCGGCAGGTGTGAACCCTGCGAGTTGGAGTGGCTTTTCCAGCGCGTCTCCCTTGTCGTCCTCCGTGGGAACGCCTTCTCCATCCTGACCGCTGGGCTGTGTGTGTGTGGGGGGGGGGGCTTCATCGCGTAACATTCCAGATTTAGGTATCCTGTATTTAATTAATGGCTTTTATATAAGGACCTGTTTCAATTTGCATACACATCAATTCCATATCATTTATTAACATGGTTGCTGATTCTGAAAGGATAGTGAATGTAAAGTACTTTAAATTGTCCATGCATATATATGAAGGATTCTGACACAGATAATCTGTAAACTACATATATATCGTATATATATAACTATTTGCCATGTTTATAGTTTCGAATAAGATTTTACAGTTATTGATTCGGTTAAAGTGTAGCAAAAAGAATGTTTTTGTATACAAGTAAATCATATTATTTGTTGGATTGGCAGTATCGGTAGAGGGTCGGACGCCATGCTTTGACGCATAGTTACGTCCCTTTACGATCTGAGTTCAAATCCCGCCGAGGTTGACTTTGCCTTTCATCCTTACGGGGTCGATAAAATAAAAGTACCAGTAATGCACTGGGTAATTGCTGGCCTTGTGCCTAAAGTAGAAATAATTATTTGTAAATATTAACTAAACGAGATATACGCGAATTATAGCGAGATATAGCCTCGATATTAATGTGCATTTTGACACACACACACACTAACACACACATACACACACACACACTCACACGCACACACGCACACACGCTCACACACATACACACAAATACACACACTATTTTAACGAGCCATCTCAGAATCAAATATTTTCTCTATTCTCTGTTTTTATTTGCCGTAATTCCTTTTATTGATCAACTAATTATGTAATCCGAACCTGATAATGTGGCCACGATCTTACGAAACCAGGTCATAGAAATATATATATTGTTTTTGCAACAATAACTTTAAACGGACATTACTAGTCCAGCCTTCTGTTATTTTAATCAAATTGATTTATACATATATATATATGTTTATTTATATATATATATATATATATATATATATTTAGTGGGTTGGTGATTGGGTTATTTACTCCTGGAAATACCACTGCATGCCAACCACTAATTTAATTCGAAAGAAGATATAGAAGGATTTTTACATGATTTTTCCTGGTTAGAATTACCTCTCTACCTTCAACGTAATAAAGTGAAACATGACGAATATCTCAAACGAGTATCAATGGCAGCTTGCATTTTCATTGTGGTGTGTGCATTACAAATTGGTAATAAAACATACCTTGTGAAGTGATAGAAATATAATCTTGAATTGCAAGATAGGATTGGAAAAAGGCTTAACATATTTGTGCTAGGTGTGGTCAGTTCAAGAGCCTGCTGCCTAAGAGAGGAAGATTGCCCTTTGCTCTTTCTTTTATAATACCTGGAACGGAGGTTCAAGGAATGTTCTATAAATTCTACGGGAAGTAACTCTAGCTACTTCTCTTTATCTAGAGAGCGCTACAAGACCCCCCCCCCCTCCCAGACGAGAAGTCGAATAACCAACCGAAGGTCAGTGTAGCGAGAACTCGTAAGAAATGAGGAGCAAAGCAAAGGTACAAGAAAGTGCATGAATAAAACATGAGCTCGCAACTGAAGCAAATAGCAAAAAGCACAAAACAACTATATACATTTAACCCCTGGTTGTATTAACAAACTCATTTCAGGTTCATATATAATTAGTGTCAGAAAAGTCTGAACTATTTGTATGAACTATTTGATTTTGAAGAAACTTTGAGCTATCAGTTTTGTTACCTTTACATTGTTCTGCATCATCCTTGTGCAGCAAAAAATGTTTTCTTCGTAAAGTGCATTTACTTGTTTTGTGCTTTTTTGCTATTTGCTTCAGTTGTGAGCTCATGTTTTATTCATGCACTTTCTTGTACCTTTGCTTTGCTCCTTATTTCTTACGGGTTCTCGCTCCTTATTTCTTCGGTTGGTTATTCGACTTCTCGTCGGAGAGGGCGCTCTCTAGATAAAGGGAAGTAGCTAGAGTTACTTCCCTTTATCTAGAGGGCGCTACAAACCCCCCTCTCATTGTTTTTTTTACGCTACATAAATATATATATGTGTGTGTATGTGTATGTGTATGTGTGTGTGTGCACGTGCGCGTGGGTGTGAGTATATATATATATATATAATAACTTGTGTGTTACACCTCTATTCTTTTAACTATATATATATATATATATATATATATATATATATATATATATATATATATATATACATATAAATATCCAAGATGGCTGATATAAAAAGAAGCGTGCCTTCTCCTCTTCCTCTTTAATCTCTTCTCTTCTTTTTTTTTCCTTTTGTATCTCAAACATCACTGCTTTTGTTTATTTCAGGCTTTCTATATAGGTCTAGTACCATAAATGTTAAGGTACTTTTCCCACTCTATCGGGCATTAAGCTAGATGTAAGCAGATAAAAGTGGTGGTGGTGGAGATGTTGAAGCCTGAACCTGATAGTGGAGCTGATGGCCGGCGGTTGGATTGGTGACCCGAACATGAGGACATCGTATTTGAGGATCACCTGTACCTAGTAGAGAATGGACCGCACGTCCGAGGCGGAGGCTGCAAAGCTCTCAGCATCGTGGCTAACATTCACCACCTCCGACTTGACCGAGTTGACCTGGAGGCCGATTCCCGCCAGGGCAGAACCACCGATTATAGGTCATGGCAAACAGTCTGTACGAGCTCGCCCAACGTAGCATCATCCAGATACCAAACGTTGAGAAGAGCCGTGATACTCCGGGCCATGTGGTCTATACCAAGGGAAAATAGGAGGGGGCCCAAAGTGTCGCCCTGTTGGACCCCAGTGACCGAAGGTGTGACCGCATCAGCAGCAAGGAGCATATTCAGGGCTCCATACGACAGGTAGGCCAGCGAGTAGGAAGAGGGTGAACGGCTGAGGCAGGCATTGAGCAGATGGTCCCGGCTAAAGCAGTTAACGGCATTCCTCATGTCAAGATTGACAATGAGGTGCCTGGAGTCCCTGGATGCCGATTCCGGTGGACATATGCTGAAGAACAGCCCGATTGCATATACGGGCCCCCTCACAGCCACCGAACACGCCGACACCCAGTTGCACCAGACTGAACTCCTCATCCAGTTCGGGTATTATAGACCTGCAGACCACCTTGGCAGCCAACCTTCGGAAGACATTGCCCACTGCGATGGGGCGTATGCCACCCTCTTTCTTCCTGAGAGCGGTGAGGCTGGGATCGGGGACCAGGGCGCCGAGCGGCATCAGGGGTGAGTGGCTGGCTTGTGTGGGTGGAAGGGAAAGTGCTGAGAAGAGGGCCTCATAGCTCACCTACATCATATATGCTTTCTTCCTGAGAGCGGTGAGGCTGGGACCGGGGACCAGGGCGCCGAGCGGCATCAGGGGTGAGTGGCTGGCTTGTGTGGGTGGAATGGAAAGTGCTGAGAAGAGGGCCTCATAGCTCACCTACATCATATATGGAGGCGTCAGAAGACAAGAGAGAAAAGAAGGGGATGCATGGAGAGGGTCACACAAGAAGGTAGAATGTGAGCAAATGAATGAATGAATGGATGAATGTACAAAGAAAAAGGAAGAAAACCGTGGGTTCTTCCCAGCGGAAAGACCCAGAGTTCAGCAGGCATATATGCGAGGATGTTAGCAGTTTCTCATAGAACCTTATGGCTAAAGGTGAGTCATTCAATCCTGAAAACATATGTGTTGTTATGGTCACTGTTGCTGGATTTGACTTCCTCTTGTTAATGGAAGTAGTAGTGATTGTTGGTAAGATGTTGATGTATACCCATATCTGTTGTTGTTGTTGTTAATATCACTGTTGCTGTCGTTGCCTTCCTCTTGTTAATGGTGGTGGTAATTGAAACCGCTGCCAATTCGGGCTGCCAGGCTGTTTGCTGATGTTCGAGTGCTTTCTTTCACCGAAAATGCGGGGTCGTTGCTATTGTCCTGTTGTTTGTTAATGGTAGTGACAATTGTTGGTGTTGTCTGTAACGGCTGTCAAACTGGTTACTGTATCTGCCTCTGTGAGTGACGCTCCAATGGCCTTCTTGACCGATTTCGGCATCATTTGGCAGCACAATATCAAATAAATATATTCTCTATTTTTTTCTTTCTTTCTCTCTGTCTAATCCGATTCAAATTATTTGGCAGTGAAATGGTGGTCGGTTTGGTTTGGTTTTGTTTTATGTTTCCATTTCTTTTTTATTTCTCTCGTCCTTCTCGTATATTTTGGTGCGTTAAATTTTTGAGGTTCCTATTGATGGTTAATATCCTTTTTATTTCAGATAAAATAAAGTACCAGTAATGCACTGAATAATTGCTGGCCTTGTGCCTAAAGTAGAAACAATCATTTATTATTTCAGGTTATATTTCCGTTCTAGGAGGTATTCCATCATAACAGCACATTCTACTTCCCAGCATCATGTGAATTAATGCCGCGAATGTTTGGGACGAATATTTGACTATTGAGTCATCAGATAATCCAAGCGTAAAATCATCAATGTAGATATGGATAGAGTCTAGTGGATTTAAGAATGAGTTACAACTGATGAAGTAGCGTGGTAAATGTTTAAGATAAACATTCATTAACTCAAGAGGATTTGTATCTGATGTAAGCAAATTTCCTTCATCGATGTCATATTCAACATCTTTATGGACTGCGCCTGTTGGGTTACGTATGGCGAACTATAATGTTTAATAATTCGCGACTAGTATAACAGCTCTGTATGGCTCTCATTGCATTGGGATGAAAAAGTCTGTAAATGGGTTATATTGTATTGCTTTCTCTTTTGGTGACTTTTCTTTCATATCTATACGTATATGAAATTCACCAAAGGACACACTTCAACCTATAATTTCATGTTCTTTCTTTCCTTTCTTATCTTTGCTATACCAGTGGATGATGCATTCTGAAAGAATGGAAGGAGTTGGTCTAAACTTTGGACTAGAAAATTTGGGTCGATAGTAAAAGAATAAGTGGGTTCAGGGCTTAAAGTTTAAGAAAACAAAGAGAAATCTACCCATCTTCAAGTAACATGTTACAATGTATGGATATAATATATATATATATATATATTAAAATAACAGATTAAAGTTTAAGCAAAGAATCGCTTATATATATATATGTATATATTGTTATTGTTATGCTTTGGGAGGGTCATGTTGCCAATATGAAACACACGCACCAGTTGCTTTCACTCCAATTTATTATAAATTTAAGAATTTATAAATTTCCGGTTGGTTGGTTCCACAACCGGACGGTTGTTCATATATTGTCAAAGTTCTTTCGTCACACATTCTGTGACCTCTTCAGGGACTGGGGATGCTTCTCTTTGTTTTGTGCCTCTCTTTTGTTCTGTCCTACGCCATCTTCCAAGAAGGCGTAGGACAGAACAAAGGAGAGGCACAAAACAAAGAGAAGAATCCCCAGTCCCTGAAGAGGTTTCATAATGTGTGACGAAAGAACTTTGACAATATACGAACAACCATCCGGTTGTGGAACCAACCAACCATCCGGAAAATTATAAATTCTTAAATTTATAAATTTAATTTATAATAAATTGGAGTGAAAGCAACTGGTGCGTGTGTTTCTTAATGGCAACATGACCCTCCCAAAATATAACAATACCGGTTTCAACACACGTTTTCAGATAAAGAATCTTGCTATATATATATATATATATATATATATATAGTAATAATAATAAGTTTGAAGACTAAAATCCAAAGAGGGCTCGGTAAGGATAAATATATATCAAATATATAAGAACCGTAGAGCAATTATTTGCTCAAACTTTAATCTGTTATTTTAATAAATATATATATATATATATAAGGGTTAAAATACTGGAGTGTGTTGGAGTTAAACACCCTCTTCGTATTATAGAAATGACAGTAAAAGGTATAGCTCAATGTAGTTAAACAGAGCCGAAAAAAAAAAATATATATATATATATACCTTTCTTTTGAACCAAGCGAAGATTGTACTTAATTACAGCGATTCTGGTTCTTATCCTATTAAATAGTATTTATATTTTTAACCTCAAAACAGTGACATTTAACATATACATGGGCGTGATTTTAACCGCCAAACTAAAATTAACCAAATGCTGCAAGCTACTTAATTTCACGTTCTTCCAATTCTGCCATTTAATAATCATTTAAACTTTTAAAACTGTGACAGTCGCTGCGATAATAACTACATTACTTAGGAGCTAATAATGTTCTGTTTGTTTCTTTATTTATTTTCGTTTTGATCAAGGTGTCATGTGAACCACCGAATCGGAATTATTTTATGATTCTACCACAATTTACAGTGGAGGGAAATCCTGGTATTTAAGCAATTCTGCATTATTTTTGTTCTGCCGAAGAAAATCTAAAGCCCCTACAATAAATATAGTGCATTTTTATAATTACATATTTGAAACAATCATCAGGAACGTAGAAATTACGATACGGTCACTATTATTGTTTGCATAGCCACCTTCAACTCTTATTGAACAGATTTGAGATTATACAGATAACAGCTGTGACATTTATGTGTATTGTATACTTTATGTTTCCCTAGCAGTTCTGTTCTTACCATGGTCAATTCTTTCCTTATCGATCAATAAAAAAGTGTATCCATTATATAGAGTAAACGTCGATAAATATTCATTGTGATTTTTAAAACGTAATCTACCATTGTGCATGTTTTATATCATATTTAGTCTTTCCTAACCAACGGAAAATAATTCAGTGTGGAAGCGATTTCAGTTTAAGATCAGGTAACAAATATTCATTCAAAATACCATCAAAGGAATGCTTTTTCTTTGTTTTTGTTTTTTTGCGGGGAGTTAAGAGTATCTGTATGAAGTTGCTTTACACATAATATTATATTACATTTCTGCGGCGCAATATTTGTTGAAAGCTATCAGGGAAAATCACTTTACACAAATATAAAATTGAAACCAATTTCACTCGATGTTTCTTGACATTGCGTTAAAATTAAATTGTATCTAATGTCCTTACTTGAAAAATTCGATTCAACTCAACATATCATCTATATAAATAAAATTCGAATCGTGGAGACTTCTGGCGTCCTTGGCCTTAGGGCTACTCCCTACTCACCTCCATAGGCGCTGAGCTGGCCAGCCACAGGTGTGAGCCGCGCATCTCCCTTACCATCCACCGGGGAAACAACTTATCCATTCTGTCCACCGGGACTGTGGAGAGGCCAGCTCGTGGGACCATTTGCTCACCATATAGAGAGATGGGGAGGGCGAGAGAGATGGAGGCGATGACAGTGGGAGTTCGGCTCTTCCGTGTTCGGACCATATCCTTGTGGTTGTGTTTATATATAAAATTATTTTAAAATAATATAAAATTCTATATATAATTCGTGTATATATATATGTATGAGTGTGTGTGTATGCATACATATGTATATATATATATATATACACACACACATGTATATATATTCTATATATAATTCTATATATAAAATTATTTTTTCCAAAAATTTACTTACTGTAGCCATTGCTACTTCCAACCCATATGGTTTGTAGTTTATTCTCAGTTTTAACTTCTACTACTAGTGCCAGTAATATGTACAGTACATATACACTATAATTAATAAAATGTAAACATTTTTTTCCGCAAAAATTTGACTGCACTGTTGTTTTCATTTATGTATTTTTTTAAAATGTTATTTATTCATTATAATAATTAAACGATGGCACTCTATATGTGGGTGGGCCCCCTTTATCTCCTGGCAACCAATATTTTTAGACCCAGTCCGCCACTGTACGTGTATATGTGTGTGTGTGTGTGTGTGTGTGTGTGTGTGTGAGAGAGAGAGTGTGTGCGCGTGTGTGCGTGTGTGTGTGTGAGTGTGTGAGTGTGTGTGTGTGTAGTTGATTTTATGTATGTGTGATTCTATGTTGGCTGCAGTAGAGTAAGAGAGTTTGATAGTTTTTCTGTTAAAGATTCTATGGTATTCGTGTAGTTTAGGGAAGTGTTTGTCAATTAGCTTAAAGAATGTAGAAGGTAGTTTGGTTTTTATAGATAAGTTGAATATTGGATTGAACCACAAGTATTTCCTATCTCTAAATTTTCTATAGTTCCCAGGGATCCCTATATTAGTATTCGGTTCAGTTATTTCTGGTGCTCGTTGTCTATTTCTATGCTTGTTATTTCTATAGGTGTGGGTAGCGTAGCTGTCGTTAGGTTTGCTGTTGCTGTCTCTATCAGGTAGGTATTTGAACCCCATCTTATGACCTGTCTTATGTAATGTTAGAGTAGTTTCCGTGTACGTTAAGCATTTTTTATTTTGAAAGTAGGTTAATAATTATTAAATTTCATTGTACTTTCGTAGCTGTCACGGCGGTCTAGTTGTAGGAATCATAGACGATGGTGATTGTGGTCTGAAGTTCGATCATGGTCGGGAGTATAGTTCCCAGTAAACCTTTTCAGTGTTTTCTATGGGATATAAAATAAAAACTGAAAAAGACTACTTGTACCTCTCGACCAGGATTGAACACAAGACCAGAATCTCCACCATCTGTAGTATCTGCCACTGAGACAACTACAAAAATCTACTGTAATTCATACTTATAAACCTACTTTCAAAATGTTCAATCAAAGTGATGTGTGCATGTACATGTGTATATATAGATTTATATTATATGTATACATAACATGTTTTCAACTTGTACAAAAATCCCTAGGGATATAATTGACATCGTGTATATATATACATATGTATGAGTGTGTGTGTATGCATACATATGTATATATATATATATATATATATATACACACACATATATATATGTATATGTATGTATATGTATGCGTGTATGTATATATAGAAATAGTTATATATACACCACCTTCACACCACTAATTGATTTGACAGATGTATTTAACTCATTGATACCAAACATTATTTGGTCAGTTGTTCGTGTGTATGTATAAGTATATATATATATATATATATGTATATATTATGATTGTGTGTGTGTCTATATAGGTATGTTTACATGCATGAATGAATACACTAAGCTTTAGATTTAGTATAATGTACAACCACTGATTTCACTTATTTGCACTATCATATATTTTGGTTTCTATTAATACATTGGTTATTGCCATTGGGCAACCTGGGAACCTGGTCACTCCGCCACTGTATGTGTGTGTGTGTGTATGTGTGTATAAATATGTATGTGTGAGTATATATGAATGTGTGTGTGTGTGTATGTGTGTGTGCGTATGTGCGTGTGTGCTTGTGTGTATATATGGGGTTATGTATGTATGGAATTATGTGGAATTATTCATACATTTCTATATATGTGGGAGTATACATGTGTGTTTGTGTAGGAGTACGTGATATGTATTTGGGGTTCTTTCGAAACAAATTCAAAAGCGACGTTGCTACTTTCGTAAATCCTCAATATATTTCATAAAATAAAGCTATATTGTAAGGCTATATATCATGCTTTCTCTGTATAAAGTGAATCATACATAGTTCCGTAAATAATTTTAGATAATTTTAAGTGTGATTGTTACGAATACTCTAGCGTGTCTATATAATCTTAAAAATCAAAATACGACGAGTGTGTGGATGTGTAAGAATTAAACATTTATTTACACATATACATACTTTGCATTACCTATCGCAGTCTTTATCCAACCACAGCCGGCTATTGGCACATATTCTTCATTGACCATACTTAAATATGGAATGATACGCGATTCCCCCACCACCACACCGCCACAGCCTCGGCGGATAGGATGGGGAAGGCGTTTCTCCGGGGGAGGAAAAGCCACTCCAACTCGCGGGGCTCACACCTGCGGCTGGTCAGCTCAGCGCCTATTTATTTAGAAATGTGCAAACTATACGTTATTTTATATTACTATTACTACGACTAAGAAGAAGAAGAAGAAGAAGAAGAAGAAGAAGAAGAAGAAGAAGAAGAAGAAGAAGAAGAAGAAGAAGAAGAAGAAGAAGAAGAAGAAGAAGAAGAAGAAGAAGAAGAAGAAGGAGGAGGAGGGAGCTAGCTCGCTTTGTAGGATATGTGGAATTAGAGTAAGAGAGAGGATAATGTGGCTCACATCGTATCCGAGTGCAAACTGCTGCCCCAGACTCATTATAAAGGATGGAGGCATGCACATTGAACGATTTATCCCATGCTGAGAGGGGGTATGGACATAAGCCAGATTCTGTGATGGAAAACGACCGGGTGAAGGTACTATGGTATTTCAGAATACAAACTGATAAAGAAATAGAACACAATAGGCCTGGCTAGGTGGTTTTCGACAAAAATAAAAAGATCGTGCATACTTTATTTTATCGACTCCGTTGGGATGAAAGGTTAACTTTACCTTTCATCCCTACGGGGTCGATAAAATAAAGTACCAGTAATGCACTAGGTAATTGCTGGTTGTGCCAAAAGTAGAAGCAATTATTATAGATTTGACAAATCCAGTTCATCTCATTTGGAGAATGTTTTCTGGGGTTGGCGATAAATAGATAGATAGGAATACATAGAGACAAGACGAGTTATACATATATAGATACAAATAAATGGGTGTGTGTTCTAGAAGTTAGTATAGACATTTGTTATTCTAAATTCCATTTATTCTTCAATCGAGGTACATGATGAAATCAATTCTGAATTCATAATACAGAATTTAATAATAAATTAAAATACAAAATGTATCTTTTATGAGGGGAGATAAATTCTATCACATATGTTGAAGGAAATTACTCAAGGGCTTCTGGGTAAGCAACACTCTTTGTTCTCTGGTTTGGAGCATAGACAAATAAGTCTTGTAAACTACCCACTCTGGCGCAACAAACGTAAAGTTACCATGAGAAAAGAAAGGTTAATTTAAATGCAAGCCAGTAGATTTCAAAGTCTGACCTCCAGCTTTATTGCGAAGCAAAGTCACTGTGAATTGAATTTCAAATAGCATGTCCGTTTGTTTGATTGGAATTCTTGTAATGGAAATATCTTCCCCAGGAGTACACTAAGTGATGATGGTAGCTTCAATCGCATTAGGTGATAATGTCTTCACAATCAACCTCGTGCCATTGCATAATTTAGGAGCATGTACATTTCTTTGAAGCATTATTAGGACTCCAAACATCAGGAAAAGTTTCATTGAAGGGGTTCCATATGGCTAAACAGAGTTACGAAACTCTGGAGTGCAAAATATGATCGATGGGTTGCTGTTATGGGCTGCAGTTTATTTCCTCTTCCTTGAGTAACAATATACCTCCACCGATACTCCTCGCCAGTAATAATTGCTGCTATTCATTTGCAGCAGGGACATTGTAGCGGCTTCAGTGTTCACCAACAGTCTTTTTGTCTGTATCAATGACTACCTTGTACTCAGTGAGTGGCGCAGATTCCAATGCATATTAAAATTTCCTGATGTAGTTAGTGTTTGCAAGTAACGTATCTTGCAAATCAAAGAGTAACTCTTCTTTCGGATTTTGGAAGGTTCAATGACCTTTGCAAAGCCTGCTCCTTGCAATTTGCCACAAAATATAACTGCAAAAACTTTGGATTTTGCCTTCAGTTGGCAATCAAGATCCAATTAGGTGGTATACTTGACCTTCAACGTTAATGGTTGGTTTGAAGTTCCCTTCTAATGTTTTTCAAGAAGTGCATGGTATTAGATGTGTTTCTCTAAACAATGTCTTCAAAGTATATGGGGATGTGCCAATGGTCGGTAAAAAAACCGTTCCTCCTCCACAATACATAGTGAGGGTTTCTCTTTGCCTTTTTCCCGGCAAACTGTTTAACCAGATAAGCTAAACTAAGTGATGAAGCCTTAGCATGTTCAATTGATATAGTTGTCAAGCCAATTAGTCTCTCTTGCAATATTGTGGAGTGAATGCGCTTTAAGAAACTACTTTCACCACTGATACTGGAAGTGTGAGAAGGAACCTCAATGTAATAGCAACATTAGGAAAATCATCCAAACGTTTTTGTTGGAAAAGCCCGTGGCCTATACAACCACGTGAGCGTGATTGCGTCCTGAACTTTTCATATACCCGCGATTTCCACTCACTCATTTTGCTTGTTCTTTACAGATTGAATCTACCCCATTATTTGTCCATGTATGAAATAAACCAGGATAAAAAACGAACCTCAATAAAACTGAACATTATTTATTTATTTTTCGAAATTGTTCTTGATTTAGAGAAATGCGCCCCTTGAAATCAGTACCCTAGGCACTGCCTAGTTTGCCTATATGGTAGCGCCGGCCGTACTCACTACTTTGGAACTCTTCGAAAGGCATGCCTACTTGAAACGGCAAGAGCCCTCCGATAGGTCCTGAATATCTGAGGCTGCGGGTAGCAGCTCGATATTCATTAGGGGAATTATTCCGGTTGAATAACATCAAAGTCTGTGGCATCAAGTAAATAAACATAATAATAATTGTTTATACTGTGGGCACAAGGCCAGCAATTATTCCAGTGCATTACTGGTACTTTATTTTATCGACCCCGTAAGGATGAAAGGCAATGTTAACCTCGGGAGGATTTGAACTCAGATCATAAAGGGACGTAACTATGCTAGAAAGCATGGCGTCCGACCCTCTGCCGATACTGCCAATCCACCCACCTTAAACATAATAATAATAATATCTTTATTGGTTACAGGGGCCTACATATAGGGTACAATACAATAGACAGGAACAGTGGGGATTTACATATAAAGTTGTAAAATATATAAATAACAATAAAAAAAATAATGAAAATTCCCCAATAGTGGGGATAACTACCCAGCGTCGACTCAGGTATCCCACCAATCCTAAACCACCTAACGCTTCAAGGGCACGCGAGAAGGTCACCCTTCTCCTCCAGAATACCATCGAATACTCAATGTAGGCCCTTTCACACGGGTCATTCTCGCTACATTCACCCACCTTTTAACAAATATATATGGGGGCAGCACTTCTCACTCCACCCTTACCTTCCTTTCCATGTGAAACTTGAGAAAGTTGATGAGGGATTGGCCGAAGAGCAAAGTGGCTATCTTGAGTCTTTCGCTACCGCTACAAGACAGGAAAATGATCTGCCCTTCCTGACCAAATGAATGCAGCGGTGTGATCTTCAGTATGGATTCGGTCGACAGCCGGATCCGTTCTACATGCGACAAAAGCTGTTCGTCATATCTCCACAAGCCGTGCAGAAGAAATAACAATATGAGGAATCAGATCCACGTACACATCTTATTATTTCAAATAGAAATGCTGTTGCATTGTCTATACCTATTCAGTCCATAGGTGCTTTTCGGTTGTGAACGAAATATAAATTAGAGTAATAACTGAACTGCCGCTTAAATCTTTTCAAAACAGTGATAAGACATCGTAACATATAATGCAATAATTATATATATATATAAATAATATTGCATAAATATCTGGAACTTTCCTTTGATGCACAATATTGTCTCCCGAGAAAGCCATAAGTATTATTTTATAAACACCATATGGAAAATATCAATTGATGTGAATATATATGCAAACGTAGAAAATTTACCAAACCACTCTCTGATAATCTTCTTGAATCTCATATAGCTTGAACGTCAAACGTTTCCATACAAGATAACAGATCTTTCTTTGAGCTGTATAAGTATTTTGCTAAAATTATTTAAGTGGCCAAAGGTTGTTTTGAACGGTTTGACAAGATACGTTGCAGCAATCCACTCAACTAATACAGAAAATACTTTTATGTTTTGGCTATTATCCATTACTTGACACGTATCAAGAACGTTTGAATTCTACCACCAATATCAGAAACGAAGGCTATAAATTGCTTCTAGACTAATATCTTAAGAAAACGAAACATAATAATGCACCATCCTTTGATTCGTTAATATAATCTGTGAAATGTCGTGGCTCTTAATAGGAAATTTCAATCAATGACTATTATTGAATGACACAAATTTTGATTTGAAATTATTTCATGGCATAAATAAATTCATGTGTTTTCAGATTGCAGGTTTTGATGCATCCGATAATTGAATACTTGCTATTCTCTATCCGAATTCGTTTTATCAACTATTGTGACCAGAATGGGATTCATTAACGTACTTCGACGCTTAATAAAACTGCGACAGCTTTATTACCATTTTTATTTTGAGCTTAAATCCAGTCAGTATCGGATTTTGCTTGCATCCCACGAGGCTCGATAAAATAAGAAACAAAAAAACAATAAACGTTACTTCAATTGATCACATTTAGTTCGATTCCTTTATTGCCAGTGCTCAAATTTCGCAGGATCCATAGTTATATTTTTGGCTAAGGGGCCATCAATAAAGAAAGTATTCGTCTGCCAGGTACCAGTTTTTAACAAAAAGACTATAATCTCTTAAAATATGTTAGCACTATTATTAATAGTATTAGTAAAATAGTATTAGTAAAAAGGGTTTATGATTTCAGACTGGATGATTTGCTTTAGTAGCGTGTATTTTCTTCTTTCAGGTGTTGATAAAATAATTTATTCCATACACGTATGAAGTGGAATATCTATCTGTTAGACACGCAGTGACTAACAACAGAATGTTTTAAGTCTGCGTGTCTGACATATATGCGTAGCTTGTGACTAAAAAATTCAAGGGGTGTCGCTGGTCGCAGTGATCGCTGCCAAACATGTTTTGTAACGTATCGCCTTATTGGCTAATTTCATCGTCTTATTGGCTAATCAACCAACGAGACTAATTGTTGCTCTAAAGCATCCGCCATTTTGTTTGCACGTTTATTTATCGTTTCGCTTTCGAATCTTCCTCCTGTATTTCGTCGTTTATCATCAAAATATTTTTCTCGTTTTCGTAAGTTATATTGTTAATTTACATATGATTTTTTAAATTTATATTAACTATTTTTTTTCAGTTCGTATTAACATGCTTATAATATTGGTTGTATCATATTTACTTGTATATTTGTCCACATTATTGTTCGTTTTATGTTAGATTATTTTATTATTATTATGTTAGATTATTTTTTTATTATTATGTTAGACTATTTGTATGTAATATTTAATTTTTATTAATTCAACTATAACAATTATTATGTAAAATATATTTATTTAATATTGATTGTTTTTTGTAGTTGTTTATATTAAAAGTCTGATCTTATTTTTATACATCTTACAATAATATTTATAAGATCATTTATAAAATAACAATTACATAATCTTGCTATCGGTATTAAATATTGTATTTGTTAATTAATACTAATCAATTAATAATAGATTATTAAAAAAATTATTATTATATTGCAGGTTTACTTAGAGCACGTGTCACAATATCAGCATAACATATTACCATAAGGACACAAACACGCTTCTTTCTTTTTCACGTTTTATATTGGAACTATAAAATCCTCTTTTCTTTGGAATTGCCAAGCTACGAATTACTTCAGCCACGACACAACACGTATATATATGACCTTCTTTTTTTATTTTTAGCAGAAAATCGGAGGGAAATCATCGTTGTGGTGCAATGAGAATATTCAAAAGATACATTTGTGCCTATGCTTTTGATATCATTATCAGCGTTGCGACAATTTAAGTTATAGCAATATTATATAAATATATTTGAAACACGGATATGAAAGTCTTTGTCATTAAATGGAGGCGACGCATACTTGAAAGCCTCCATTATGTTGTCTAGTGATAAAACTGATTTATTGAGAGTGTAAATAATGGACAGCGGTATTTCTAATTATGCCTGCTATAAGTGAAACAATGCATTTTGTTCTGTTGCCAACAGCAACCGGTCGTGTGTATTGTATTTTACTGTGTAACTCCCTTTCCAATTTATAAAGACAATAAGAAATATTGTATTACATGGCGATTTCAAAATGAGATAATTGTATTCCAGGCTTATTGTTCGGGTCAAATTGTGTGCATACCATATACCATAAAAAAATATAGCATTATATGGTGTCCACTATTCAATCACATGCAGGAAATTCCCCAGTGCGATTTCTTTATTAATAACTCAGGTATGATATTAGGAAAATAATATTAAAGGGGCATTTAAAACTTAGCCTGCCTCCCCATGCGAAAGAAAGGCGGCGTGACGATCTGCACGATGATCTCAGCTAATATTCAAATTCGTCCTACATGCAACGTAACATAAAACCACAAGACAGTAGTGCTCGGAAACAGAACGCATTCGTGTATGGCATTGCAGTTTCTTCGCTCTACGTGCATTATGGACAGCTTCGACTGACTATATTGCCATATCGCTAGAGTTTGTCTCTAAAGATGTAATACTTCTTGTTAGCACTGCCAAACCAGGGATTTCTGGAAGTTATCCTTTGTATCTGAGTTGATTTTCGTTGATTTTCGTTGACGCCCAGTTTCTCTCTTCAAACCTTATCACTTTTCCGGCAACTAACATTCTATAGTACCCAGGTTGAGGCCTCGTACGATAATACTGCAGATAGATATAGGCGCTTAAAGACATTTAGCGCTCTCTCTCTCGGTCGTTGCTCTGCACAGGTCTTCACCTATATCAAGGTGGTGAGCTAGGGAAACACATGACTAGCAAAGGCCAACGAAACTTGTTTACCCACAAGGTACACACGTTTGACTAGCTGTGTCCAATGGTGTAAACAGAAATATCGATTGTAACAGAAATCCTATATAATAAAACATCTTAATATAGTAAATTATCGTCAAATATGCATCCCAAATCAAGGTCTCTAATTGGTGCCACCAAACTACTTTTCTTCTAATCAGTTGCTTATCCTCTACACAGAAAAAATATGAGCAACAGTAGATTATAACAAACCTTATATTAGATTGTATTAAAACAAATGTAGCAAGCAGTCAGGATACCGTCCAAAATAGATTGTAGTTAATTTAGGAAAAATGCAGTCATCACAGGCATTATATCGACTTCATAGTGACGCAATTTACACCCAATGTTTTTGAGGAGCTGACAATGGATTACAATCTTCGTACAATCAATTAAAATTCAACAACCTACTCTGATCTACTTCAATTTCATTATCTCATATGTAAAAGGGCGGTGGATTGGCAGTATCAGTAGAGGGTCGGACGCCATGCTTTCCAGCATAGTTACGTCCCTTTACGATCTGAGTTCAAATCCCGCCGAAGTTGACTTTGCCTTTCATCCTTACGGGGTGGATAAAATAAAGTACCAGTAATGCACTGGGTAATTGCTGGCCTTGTGCCTAAAGTAGAAACAATTATCTCATATGTAATCACGTATCTCATACTCAATAGTTTTTTGCGTTTTTTTTTTAATAGTACAGCCTCAAATCACAGCTTTAGAGAGCACCCGGTCTGTTATTTATTTCCTCTATAGAAATGATTTACAGAAGGTGGAACTTCATAACTTCTGCAAAGACGTAACATATTAATACTCGTTAAGATCATAGACACTTATCTTTATCTTCTGCTTCATCTGTGAAGAAAATATTCATGTACACATATTAATTGTTTCTACTTTAGGCACAAGGCCAGCAATTACCCAGTGCATTACTGGTACTTTATTTTATCGACCCCGTAAGGATGAAAGGCAAAGTCAACCTCAGCGGAATTTGAACTCAGATCGTAAAGGGACGTAACTATGCTGGAAAGCATGGCGTCCGACCCTCTACTGATACTGCCAATCCACCGCCCTTCATGTACACATATTAATTACTTTTGTTTGATAGACATCATGTACGTATTTGATTAAGCACTTATGTATAAAACATATACAAGATACGTAGTCGTCCCACCACAAAAGTCTATATTAACAATGGGCGGTCCGGTTTTTGAAATTCCAGAGATTCTTTAACAAATATTCCCAAACATCATTTATAATGATTTCTGCTTTTTTCTTCTTGGTCTGGGACTAACCACCTTTATCATCGACTGCAGCAATATTCCGTTATTTATGCAATATTCGTATTTCAAATCTCTTTCTGGTTACGGGAATGTCTGGGGAAAATTCTTCTTCTTCTTCTTCTTCTTCTTCTTCTTCTTCTTCTTCTTCTTCTTCTTCTTCTTTTTCTTCTTAATTCGACTGCTTCTCCTTCCCTGTCTTCTCAGGTGAAGGATGCTTCATGGTGAACGAGACAAAAAGGAATGAAGACTGTCATATAACACTTCGATCAAGCTCTCACGACATATTTAAGTTTCACCTGGAAAGGGAGATAACTGTTGAGAGGGAGGTACTACTTTGCATTAAATTTCCCAAAGTCTGGATGAAAATAGCGAAGGTTGCAAGAGAATGAATATAGTTCCAGTTGGGTCTGTAGGTCAGGGTGACTTACATGTTGTAAGGTTCTTCAATTACACATAAGTAATAAGTATTCAGCTCTCTGTCCTAAGATAAATGAATACACAACTGCATCCCACGTATAAACCCGTTAATCTATTTTTCCTCATTTCTATGTAAACACCTACGTCCATATTCTAATTTGATTTGTGATATCCCTTTCATCTAAAGATCCGATGAAAATGAATATAATTAGAACTATCGGTAGAGCACCGGACAACAGACTTTGCGGCACAGAGTTGCGTCGCTTAACGTTCTGAGATCAAATCCCGCTGACGTTAGCTTTGCCTTTCATCTTCAGATGTTAGACCGACACAATAAAGTACCAGTAACGCACTGGATTCGATTTAATCGATGTTCCCCTTCCCCCGAATGTGTTAGCCTTGTGTCTTAATCCGAAACCGTTATTGTATATATCTTTATTATTATATTATTTTATGCTTCGATGACTATCTGCCTGGTATCAAGTTTTTGCAATATTTCTTAAGTAACATGTATGTTCAACCTACTTGGTGCAGTCTACAGGCTAACTGTTTAGATGACCTTTATCACATACAAGGAAACCTCTAGAATAAGAGAACACTGACTCGACCGTAACAAAAGTAATTATAGATACATTTATACAGATATATACATTATATACGTGGAGGAATGTGAATATGTTGGTATGTGAGAGTGAGTACGAACCCGTTTTCTTCTTTGTTTCTCTATATATTTCTTATGTATTTCGTTGTTAAATTTGATTTCCTTCTGTTTTTCTATTTATTTTTCGTTTTGTTATGTGTTTATCTGACTGTTAGCAAAACAGACACAATTTGCAAGAGAAACAAAACCAATATTGATGTATGCGTTCACATAAACTAAATAATAGGATGAAAACAAAGAAAAAAAACAAGTTATCCTGAAATAGTGCAAACTAGAAATGATTTCATCTTCAGAAAACCTGACAGGATGATAGCTAAGAACATAGGAAAAAGACTCAGAACAATTAAGTAAATTAAGAAGAGAGAAAATAGCTAATAGAATGACGATTATGTTCTATAGAATTAGAAAAAGAAAAATAAAGAAAATATCCAATATAAATTGATTGACTAAATGTGATACTTAGAAGCAGACAAGGCGGTTCGAACTAAATATAATCACAAGCTGAACTGTGTAAATAGGATCAGACAGATGCATAGGCTTAAGTTAAGAAGAACACAAATAGATATTATATTTGCATACACACATGCACACACAGACCCACACTTAGCAGAATGCAGCCGAAAGTAAAACGGTGGAGCAGGGGCAGGTAAGCGCTTCAGGAAGTCAAGAGCGAATGGTCGGGATTTTTCAGGCGAGCACTGTTGGTCAACACCTAGCAGAAGGCAGCCGAGATCCAAAGGCCAGAACCGATGCAGATGAGAACTAACGATTCAAGCTTGGCAGAAGGCAGCCGAGGAAAAATGATTGTAGCCGATGTAGGTTCCTTCTTCTCGCCCTCCCCCTCCCACTCCTCCGCCACCACATCTTCCTCCTCATCCTCATCATCATCCTCCTTCTTCTTCTTCTTCTTCTTCTTCTTCTTCTTCTTCTTCTTCTTCTTCTTCTTCTTCTTCTTCTTCTCCTCCTACTCCTATTCCACCCCCTTCCCTCCTCCTCCACCACCTTCTTCTTCTTTTCCTTCTTCTTCAAGGGAAACTATTGTGTGTATTAAACTTAAATATCTTGTATATATGACTTCCTATAAACCTATATAATGAACCATGCTAAATTTGTGCTATTGCTAATTAATCCAAGCTGGTCAAGTACGCAGTATATACAATTGAGCAACTCCAACAAAGGTTTTAGTTGCATTATATGCAAATATGAATCTCAAGTCAATATTTCATACACAGAAAGTCATGATGGATAACATTCCAGAGAGACATGTTAGGCATTCTCGCCGGCTACTGAGATTGCTATGACAAGATCACGACTTAAAGAAGCTTTTGTGTTTATTATATATAAACATCTCGTACATGCCTTCATATAGAGACCTAGTATAAACCACATTATGTTAGTGCTATTGCTAATCTATACACACACACACACTCATATATATGTATATATATATATATATATATATAGATATAGATATATATGTATATATATATATATATAGTGACGAAACATAAGTCAATTGCATGAACTCATAATCCTTTATTTACTGGTATATATATTTCGATGATAGCCATTGAATGGCGATGACCTCATCAGGCAGTTAGTCAGTTAGTCAGTTAGATATGCCAGCTCTGTGTTTATGGTGTTGATGGTATCAGAGCCTTGGAACATATTTATATATATATATATATATATATATATATATATATATATTTCGTTTCTGAATTTGTTTAGCAAGATTCTTTATCTGAAATCGTGTGTTGAAACCGATATTGTTATACTTTGGGAGGGTCATGTTGCCAATAAGAAGCACACGCACCAGTTGCTTTCACTTCAGTTTATTATATATTTATAAATTCATAAATTTACAAATCTACAAACTTATAAATTATAAATTTCTGGTTGGTTGGTTGGTTGGTTCCACAACCAGATAGTTGTTTATATATATAGTCATAGTCCTTTCGTCACACACTCTGTGACCTCTTCAGTGACTGGGGATTCCTTTCTTCGTTTCTGTGCCTTTTCTTTCTTCTATCCTACGCCATTTTGTTTCTGTGTGTGTGTTGTGTGCTCAGTTTGCGCATGTGCCACATCCGGGTGTCTGTGTGTGTTTGTGTTCATTTTTCTATTTGTTTATTTATTTATTGTTGGTTGGTTGTTTGTTCTATGTGTGTGTGTGTTTTCATTTTGTCCTGTGTGTGTTTTCATTTTGTGTGTGTTTTCAATTGTAAGTTGTTTGTTCTATGTGTGTGTGTGTTTTCATTTTGTCCTTAATTGTAAGTTGTGATGTTGCTGTTCCACTCATATTTTCTATTTAATTTTGGTTTTAATTCTTTTATGCTTACTGCCTCTGTAATTTGCCTAAACATTGCGTCTTTTCTGTGCGTGGATTCTATTTTTATTTCTATGCTCTCTAATCTACCCCTGTGTTCTATCTTAGCATGTTGGTAGAGCACAGATGATTCTTTATTATCTTGGAGGTCTCGCCAGTGTTCATTTATTCGTTCCCCTATACTACGAGCTGTCTCACCTATGTACACTATATTTTTGTTTCTACATTGTCCTTCGGTACATCTTATGCTATACACTACATTTCTAGTTTTACAGTTAATATGGGGGCTTATTTTACAGGTTATACATTTCTTATCTATACATGAGGGTCTTTGGAACGGGTATGTCTTGCTAATAAGTGTTTTTACGGAGGTACCAGGTCTTTCTACTATCTTAATATTGAGATTATGTTTATTTAGGGCCCTTCTAAATTTGTAGGCTAGTTCACCTCTAGGGGTTGTATTGATGAACATTACACTCTGGTATTTATTGCTATCATACCATGAGTTTATTCTATTGGCCTTGTTCCTAGTTCTTTCTATTCTATTCCAAAATTTGCTCCTATACAAGGGGCAGGTCCCATTTATGTCATTATTTACCATTTTTTCCCATTTGGTTCTGGCTCCTTTATACACTCTGATTCTATCTCTCTGATTGTAGCCAGAGAACTGCATACGGTGGATGAAGTGTTGTATGTGTCTCTCTAGTTCTTCGGGGTTGCACATGCGGGACACATTTCTCATCACCCGTACCAAATCCGCAATCAGTATGTTGATTTTGGTATAGTCCGAAATGGCCGAGTTTCGGTGGATCAGATGTTTGGAAGTCATGGGTTTGGCATAATGGGAATGGAGGATTTGTTTTTGGTTGTTAATGGTATCTAACCAGAGCTCTGTGTCTAGTACAGGTAATCGATGGTTGGGGTGTCTACTTGGGTAGTCTATAGTAACTCTAATGCTCTGGTGGATGGAGTTTGCTATTTGCTGGATGCTTTCCATTGTGTTTTTCTCTAGTTCCTGACTGTTCTTTAGTGGGGGTGTCTTAACTACGATGTTTATATCATCTACGTAGCGGGAGTACATTATCAGGGTTAAGCTGTCTTCTAATTGTTCATTAAGTTTTTGTTTAAGTCTACTGTCCCAGCATACCATGAATAAGTTAGCTATGTCGCCTGCAATGCTAACACCAATGGCTGCTCCTTCCTCTTGGGCATATGTTTTACCATTAAATTTGAACATATGTTCCTTAAGGGTTAATTTTATGCTGGCCCCTACCGCATGTGCAATCATTTTCTTCAGTTCATCGTGGTTTTCGGGTGTCCGTATGGCTCTGGTCCACCCGTTCCATCTATCTGTGTGGGTTTTCTTGGCCATTGAGGTAATGGTAGGTGGTCTGCCTCTTGCTGGTCTTGTAGGGCACAGGTTGCTAAGGTCATAAGTGTCTAGGTAACTATTACTATGGGTAAGCTTAAGTAGAAGTCCCAGCTCACTGGTATCAATCCCACGGAACTCAACCTTGCTCTCGCTGATCATTTCTACGCATTTCTCCACAGCAAAATCCACGTCAATAGATGGATACAGGGACACAACATCCATACTGCCTAATATGCAGTTTGTTAGGTCCCCAGATCGGTTACCCGCGCCGATTCTGCTGAGGAGGTCCTCCGTGCTGTCACACACATCTGGGGACATCTCAATGATGGGGCGTATGATCAGGGAGAGAAAGTAGGACAGTCTGTAGTTACTAGCAATGTTAGCCCCACAGACTGGTCGTGTTGGTGGTCCCGTGACAGGGTCCCAGCCCGTTTTATGGTCTTTTCGAAGCCCATACAACGCCGGCACGTCATTGTTCCAGGCCTGGAAGTTGTTGGCAGTCCTTTTGTTGGGCTGCATTATATTTGTCCACATCACCATATGGGCATTGAGGGCTTTTTCTCTATCCTCATGCACCTGTGGTGCTACCTCTCTTGTGTTAGTGATGTGGGGTTGCATTGCCTGGATGTAGTTTAGCAGGCTGTCAACCGACATTCTGCCAGACTTGTCTGTTGGAAAACATGCTATCTCTATGGGCTTCGAAAAGACCATAAAACGGGCTGGGACCCTGTCACGGGACCACCAACACGACCAGTCTGTGGGGCTAACATTGCTAGTAACTACAGACTGTCCTACTTCCTCTCCAAATTTTGGAATAGAATAGAAAGAACTAGGAACAAGGCCAATAGAATAAACTCATGGTATGATAGCAATAAATACCAGAGTGTAATGTTCATCAATACAACCCCTAGAGGTGAACTAGCCTACAAATTTAGAAGGGCCCTAAATAAACATAATCTCAATATTAAGATAGTAGAAAGACCTGGTACCTCCGTAAAAACACTTATTAGCAAGACATACCCGTTCCAAAGACCCTCATGTATAGATAAGAAATGTATAACCTGTAAAATAAGCCCCCATATTAACTGTAAAACTAGAAATGTAGTGTATAGCATAAGATGTACTGAAGGACAATGTAGAAACAAAAATATAGTGTACATAGGTGAGACAGCTCGTAGTATAGGGGAACGAATAAATGAACACTGGCGAGACCTCCAAGATAATAAAGAATCATCTGCGCTCTACCAACATGCTAAGATAGAACACAGGGGTAGATTAGAGAGCATAGAAATAAAAATAGAATCCACGCACAGAAAAGACGCAATGTTTAGGCAAATTACAGAGGCAGTAAGCATAAAAGAATTAAAACCAAAATTAAATAGAAAATATGAGTGGAACAGCAACATCACAACTTACAATTAAGGACAAAATGAAAACACACACACACATAGAACAAACAACTTACAATTGAAAACACACACAAAATGAAAACACACACAGGACAAAATGAAAACACACACACACATAGAACAAACAACCAACCAACAATAAATAAATAAACAAATAGAAAAATGAACACAAACACACACAGACACCCGGATGTGGCACATGCGCAAACTGAGCACACAACACACACACAGAAACAAAATGGCGTAGGATAGAAGAAAGAAAAGGCACAGAAACGAAGAAAGGAATCCCCAGTCACTGAAGAGGTCACAGAGTGTGTGACGAAAGGACTATGACTATATATATAAACAACTATCTGGTTGTGGAACCAACCAACTAACCAGAAATTTATAATTTATAAGTTTGTAGATTTGTAAATTTATGAATTTATAAATATATAATAAATTGAAGTGAAAGCAACTGGTGCGTGTGTTTCTTATTGGCAACATGACCCTCCCAAAGTATAACAATATATATATATATATATATATATATATATATATATATATATATATATATATATATATATATATATATATACATATGTAGATAAATCTACCAAAAGTTTACGGTAGTGTCCAATCCGTATGAAGAACTCAATGTAATCCGCATATCATGAAAAGAGAAGATGCATTCAAAAACCATTTTCGGTGAAAAATAAACGGAAAACAGAGTCAATATTGAAGATAAAACTGAACCTTTGGCATTGAAAAGACCACACTTCAACCTGAAAGATCATAAATCTAACTTTAACTCTAATCCTTCTATAAGGCTTATATGCCCTTCCAAATCTGATATTGGAATAATTAGTAAAAAAAAAATTTTAGATAGAGTCATCCCACAACTAAGAAAACATGTTAATTTACCACTCTGGGAATACACATCCCAGGTAATTAACTGGTTTAATAATATTAGAAATAAATCCTCTGCTTCTTTTCTACAATTTCATATAGATAATTATTATTCTTCTATATCACCTATACTCCTGAACAAAGCCTTGATATTTGCTAAAGATAGATCTAACTTAACTTTGGATGACATTAATATTATTACACATGCTAGACTAACACTATTGGAATTTCAGAATGAATACTGGACCAGAAACACATATAGTAATCTATTCGATATTACTATGGGCTCAAGCGATTCTGCCCAAATTACTGATCTTGTGGGCCTCTTTCTTCTTTTTAACGTAAATGCTTCCTTTCCCCACCTTAAAGGTGGTTTATATCGTGACGACTGTCTTCTTCTTTCCAATAACCTTAGCCTCTCAGAGATAGAAAAAAATAAAAAGCTTATTAGAACTTTCCTTAAAGACTATTATAGTCTAGATATTACATTTGAAAACACAAGTAAAGTAGTTAATTTCCTAGATATAACATTAGACTTATCTACGGGTATCTACCAACCTTACCATAAACCCAACCAAAATTTACACTACATACACTCACAATCTAATCACCCTAAATCTATCCTTAAAAACCTTGCATATAATATATCACTTAGAATGTCTAACCTTTCGTCTAACCAAGATGTATTTGATAACAATGCGACCTTTTATAAAGAAGCTCTAGCTAGAAGTGGCCACAAAAATAGATTAGTATATATACCTTCTACCAATAACACTACAAACTTACAACCTAATATTACCAACAAACACCAAATGAAACATACACACCTAAATGCCACTCACACAATACCCCAAAGACCAACATAAAAACAAATTTCTCTAACTCTTCTAATATACAGTATAGTAACTCTCAAAAAACTACTCATCCTACAACTCTAATAAATGTTAATAATAAAACTCCTAATAAACAAGCTAAAACATCTAAATCAATAAATCTAACTAAAAATGTGTGTGGTGTGGTCATTAACAATAATTCTCTAAATAAACATCAGGATGCATTCTATAAAAACAATAAACAACATCGAAACCGTAATAGACGAGTTACTTGGTACAATGCTCCATTTAATTTACAAATTAAGGATAATATACCTAAAAAAATTATTTAATATCCTAGAGAAAAACTTCCCGCCAAACCACAAATACCATCAAATTTTAAATAAATCAACGGTTAAATTCTCCTACTCAACAACCAAAAACATAAAACAAAATATGAGTGCCTATAATGCATATAAATGTAAAAGAACTATGAGTATACCACCAGTACATCAAACTAACCATAATATCTCCTCAGATACAGGATTCACGAAAAGTTGTAACTGTAGAAACAAGGCAAACTGTCCATTAAAAGGAAATTGCCTTGTTAATAACATAGTATATAAATGTAAAGTTAACACTAAGGACTCAATTTATTCATATATAGGAGCTACCTCTAACAAATTTAAGGTAAGATTTAATACCCACAAACATAGTTTTAAAAATGCCGCACTAGCTAATACAACATCTCTAGCTGAAATAAGTAATAGTTATAGAAAGAGGAATATAGATTATGACCTGACCTGGAGTGTGCTCAAAAGGGCCACCCCTTATCAAAATAGTAGATATGAATGTAGATTATGTTCCCAGGAACTTTTTGAAATAATGAAATCTAAGGATATCCTATTAAATAAGCGACAGGAATTAATAATATCGTGTAATCATAAACTGAGAAAAACCTTTAAATATTATAAACCTAATTAATATACACTTTAGAAATTAATATATAAACTGTTTTTAATTTAGTTAACCTATAATTAATATTCTACTACTGATGAACTACATAATTTTGCTTTCCTTCTTACAACTATCATTTCCTAAAACTGATACCATTAAGTAAACATATATAATGCTTTAACTTCAGGTTATGACTCTATGTTCCTTGAAATCTATATATATTTATTATTTCTCACTAATAATTTTAATTCCCCCCCCCCCAATAATTATATGTATATGTAAATGTGTATGTGTGTGTGTATATATATATATATATATGTATGTATATTTGCATGTATATATATATATATATATATATATATATGTGTATATATGTATATATGTGTGTATGTGTGTGTGAATGTATGTGTATATATGTATATATATATATATATATATATATATATATATATATATATGTATATATATATATATTATTTTTATATTCTTTTAATTCCCCTCATCTTTAACAGCACTTTTCAACTGCATCTAACTCTTATTTATCATATCTATATGTATTAATATAATTTTATCAATATAAATATACCCATCAATTAAATTAATTTATATTCTTTTCATAGATGTATTTTTTTTTCACTAACACTCTTATCGTAAAACTGCTTGTATACCTTTTACTGACCACCTGACCTATTTTCACCCCTAAAATAAGTTTCAATTACTACTATTTTACCATTTGGCCAATTATTAACTTTCTATTGGTTAATTCTAAACCTCTTACCAAACAGACAGAATATATTAGATCTTTGTTGGTTTTATTCAATGAACAAATATAATTATTTCTGAGGTCAGCATACCACCTATTTTCTTCCCTAAAATAATCCTTCATTCATAATATTCTTTTCCATCCCAAACTAAATTCTACCTTCCTCTACCCATAATTTAAGGTTCTTCTACTACTTTATTACTCTCTTGACCCTTACTATCTCTCTATTGGTCAATTCAAAACCTGTTCCCAAACAGACCTATTGTATTGAATCTTTGTTTTTTTCAATAAACAAATATCATTATTTCTGAAGACAGCATATATATGTGTAGGTATGTATATTCCCTCTGATAGTTTGTATAAATATTGTACATAGATCTATAGAATATGCATACCAACTCTAACACATATATATCCTAGAAAAGATCGTAAAATGATGAATTTCTTTTAATATAAGGAACTGTTTCTTTGTTTATTCATTGTTTTATTAATTTATATATATACATATATATATATATGTATCTATCTATCTATATATATATTTATATATATATATAGGTTTTTTTCTATTTAATTGCTAAACCTGTAGATATTGTTTTCTATACAGTAACGGTAAAAATCACTTGTAATAATTCTTTACACACATTTCACTGTGTAACACACTTCTATTTATGTAATATATTTGTATCAGAGCTCAGAAGAAAATTCTCTATTCTTCTTTGAGCTAATATTATTATTATTACTATGAACTGCTGAATACTCTTAATTCCGATCCTAGTATACTTAACGAGCTCCAAATTGTTGAGCTAATAAATTCGAATGGTTGGGCTGCCCTGTCTAGCATTTTCTCCAATCCATGAGAACCGTTATTTTATGCAAATAACATGTAATTTCGCCCTACCTGGGCAGCGTGTATATTAGCTTTCTATCTATCCATGAGGTTAGATGTGTAGTAAAGAGAATCCACATTTGCTGACTGATGAACCTGTGGCTGTTAAACTGCACATTTCAGTGGGGAAACGAACTTAATTTGTATCAGCAAAGTTATAGTTATAAAGTTAGTAATTTAAAATCTACTTCAGAGATTTGATTCTGACTTAGGTTTTTTTCTATTTAATTAAGAAACCTGTAGATATTGTTTTCTATATAGTAACGGGAAAAATCACTTTTAATAATTCTTTACACACATTTCACTGTGTAACACACTTCTATTTGTGTAATATATTTGTATATATATATATATATATATATATATATATATATATATATATAAGTATGCATACGCACACACATACACGTATACAGATGTACAGTAGTATGTATAAATATATATATATCCATACATGCACACATATATATATGTACGTATGGATTCACCGAACATTTATTACAATGCTCGGTGTGTTTGGAAACAAACATCCCGAATTAAGCCGTACAGTGTCTAGCAACCATCGTTGCTCCTTTGTTCAACACTGACAAAGGAGCGCTGTACTAGTTTCAAGCTTATTAGCTATCGTCAGCAACGTATACCTTCCTGCCAGATAGTTGAACTCTGAAAGTATATACTTTCCTTATGCATATTAACGGCTGAGCAGCCTAATTTGCATATCGAGTGAATTAATCGGCCGGGGTACTGAAAACGATAAACGGAAAAAATGAAACGAAATTTCATTTCTCACCCTTAGTACGGCTGTTACTTAAATATAAGTATGCATACGCACACACACACACATATACAGACGTACAGTAGTATGTATACATATATATATATATATACATACATGCACACATATATATATGTGTGCATGTATGTATATATATATATATATATTATATATATATATGTATACATACTACTGTACGTCTGTATACGTGTATGTGTGTGCGTATGCATACTTATATTTAAGTAACAGCCGTACTAAGAGTGAGAAATGAAATTTCGTTTCATTTTTCCGTTTACACATATATATATATATATATATATATATATATATATATAACAACAAAAGCAACGCATGCTTAAATTCGGTTTATTGCGCAATATTCACAATTGTTTTTATAATAAAATTTACTCCTCTTTGAAGTTAAACAATCCGATTGAATAACGTTCATTAACTTGTAATTAACTAAGCAAGGCTGTAAAACTGTTCTAACGCATTTGGAGGTAGGTTCAACCACTCAAACACTCAAAACTAATGAGTTGGTTTATCAAAACCGGTCCATTGAATTTGATGCCATGTCTTAGTAAATAGGATCAAGCTTTCCACATCAATTACTATACATATTTGTTATTTATCCATCCCCTTTTTTTAATATTTTCCATTTGTTGTGTCATTTGTGGTATTATTTTCACTCCTGAGAGTTAATATAATTAGTGCATTCAAACTATTTTGAGTGGCACTTCTTTGTCTTAATCCTCTGCGATAATGGTTCGATTCTTCAGTTTGTGAATATCGGTCAATCGGATTACATGAGTTAAAAGAGGAGGAAAATTGGAATACACAAGCAACTGTCAAGTTCTTAATTCAACCATTCATTGTGTGTGTTAGTAAAACACTCTGAAAATGGATTACAAGAAACTACACATGTGTAATCCATGAATGTATGACGGGGATATAGGAATTGTGTGCCATCTGGTTACCACGCACCACCACATCCCTATAATACCTAATATATTGAGCACTAAAATCCAATGGTGACACTATTGTCTTCATTAATAGGCGTGAGATGTGTTGGGCGTTTGCCTCATTTTCATATTCATGAGTTTCATTTCCAACGGTGCCCTTTATTCCTTCCTATATTTCACATATCACCACTCAACTAAGCTTGTGAAAATTAGCTCTAATTTTAATTGAAAGCGTCAGGATTAGGACAAATTGTGAAATGCTGAATAGTCACATCTCCATGTCTAAAGTCCCAGAAGGCTCATTTGGCCGGTGCTTATCCCCGTTTCATGGCGTGACGCGACTGAGAGTACAAGACCCCCACCCCTAGACAGGAAGCCAGTCCATCGCAGGCTTAACCCTCCAGCTATTGCTGGTACTCATTTTCAGCTGAGTATACTAGAGGAACGCGAAATGAAGTGTTTTGCTCAAGAACACAACACACAACCCAGGAATCGGGCCCACGGCATTATGATCGTAAGTCCAACACCCTTGCCACTAGGCCACATGCATCCACACATCTCCATGAGAAGTACCTAAATATTACACGTGTTTCTCAATGCGCATATACTTGCCCTTGAATGTCATGAGCATAATACTCCGTTGCCTAAATCGACAGAGAGTGGAGCAGCGTCTCTGGTCGTAGAAGTGTTTGTCGGTAAATATAACACCTCTTACTTAACGAAATACCCTTAACTATTATATATGTATATGTATATATATATATAACAAAGCAAATCTGGTAAGGAACCAGGTGGACCATAACGCACCAAAGTACTCAATACTTAGGGTAGTAGAGTGGGTAATAGGAACGAGTAGGACCCGACGGCTGAGCTCAAGCCGTTTCGACGGCTAATTCTGGACTAGCCGTCTAATTCAGAATTAGCCGTCGAAACGGCTTGAGCTCAGCCGTCGGGGTCCTACTCGTTCCTATATATATATATATATATATATATATATATATATATATATATATATATGGGGGGGGGAGGTTTACATATGTATATATATATGTGTGTGTGTGTGTACATATATATATATATATATATATATATGCGTGTGTGAATGCATGTATAGTGTGTGTATGTATGCTACAGAGAGAGAGAGGGGGCGTTGGGGGAGATACGGGGACAGACCGAGATTCTTAATGTGATGGAAAATGAATTGTGATGTCAATATGTGACGTCTCAAGTAGGATAGTCTATATTGAGAAAACGCAGAGATTAACACATTTTCCAAGCAGTCATCAATTGTAATCGGTCGGTATGTCTCTTAATGCAGATATCCAGATGTATATGATTTTGAACATTTGAAGTCTTCACTAGAGATGGAACACTGCCAGATTTCGCTAGGAACACGTTATTTCTGTTTAATTGATTTTCACTGAATTTGCTTAGAAGATATTATTACATTTTCTTGAGGTTTACTTATTTATTCATGTATTAATTTATATGCCAAATACACACACACACACACACACACATCCACACACACTAATATATATATATATATATATATATATATATATATATATATATATATATATAAGTATGTACACGTACATACATATATGTATACAGACGTACAGTAGTATGTATATATATATATACATACATGCACATATATATGTACGTATGGATTCACCGAACATTTATTATAATGCTCGGTGTGTTTGTAAACAAACATCCCGTATTAAGCCGTAGTGTCCAGCAACCATCGTTGCTCGTTTGTTCAACACTGACAAAGGAATGCTGTACTAGTTTCAAGCTTATTAGCTATCGTCAGCAACGTATACCTTCCTGGCAGATTGTTGAACGTATATACTTACCTTATGCATATTAACGGCTGAGTAGCCCAATTTGCATATCGAGTGGGATAATCGGCCGGGTGCACCGAAAACGATAAACGGAAAAAATAAAATGAAATTTAATTTCCCACTCTTAGTACGGCTGTTACTTAAATATAAGTATGTACACGTACATACATATATGTATGCAGACGTACAGTAGTATGTATATATATATACATACATGCACACATATATATATGCACGTATGGATTCACCATACATTTATTATAATGCTCGGTGTGTTTGTAAACAAACATCCCGTATTAAGCCGTCAGCCGTTAATATGCATAAGGTAAGAATATACGTTCAACAATCTGGCAGGAAGGTATACGTTACTGACGATAGCTAATAAATTTGAAACTGGTACAGCGTTCCTTTGTCAGTGTTGAACAAACGAGCAACGATGGTTGCTGGACACTACGGCTTAATACGGGTGTTAGTTTACAAACACACCGATCATTATAATAAATGTTCAGTGAATCCATAGGTAAGTATATATATGTGTGCATGTATGTATATATATATATACATACTGCTGTACGTCTGTATACATATATGTATGTACGTGTACATACTTATATTTAAGTAACAGCCGTACTAAGAGTGGCAAATGAAATTTCGTTTCTTTTTATCCGTTTATCGTTTTCGGTGCACCCGGCCGATTATCCCACTCGATATGCAAATTGGGCTACTCAGCCGTTAATATGCATAAGGTAAGTATATACGTTCAACAATCTGCCAGGAAGGTATACGTTGCTGACGATAGCTAATAAGCTTGAAACTAGTACAGCATTCCTTTGTCAGTGTTGAACAAACGAGCAACGATGGTTGCTGGACACTACGGCTTAATACGGGATGTTTGTTTACAAACAAACGAGCATTATAATAAATGTTCGGTGAATCCATACGTACATATATATATATGTGTGCATGTATGTATATATATATATATATATATATATATATATATATATATATATATATATATATATATATATACATACTACTGTACGTCTGTATACATATATGTATGTACGTGTACATACTTATATTTAAATAACAGCCGTACTAAGAGTGGGAAATGAAATTTCGTTTCATTTTTTCCGTTTATATATATATATATATATATATAAACGGAAAAAATGAAACGAAATTTCATAACCACTCTTAGTACGGCTGTTATTTAAATATAAGTATGTACACGTACATGGTGGCTGCCAACTCGTTTTCGAGTACGGCCACTACTTTATATCCATGTAGGAGAACCCCTACTGATGCGCTGAACGAGTGTGACTTTTTAGTCTAGCCAGCGACTTGAAAGCTCTGGTACAAACACTACACTTGTGACAATTATTGACACATAGTGCTGGGCCCATGGTACCATGTGACGACAAATGCAGAGAGATCTCCAGATATAAAGCAATGCCTGTGCCGTGAAGCTTTTATAGTGAGCAAAGGCACTGCACAAAGCCAGTCCCACTCTCTTAACCAAGATGATATTTACCAAAAAGAAGAACAAGTCAACATCATTGGATACCATCAGGGTTGCAGGTGTTATATCAGAGTTTTCCTTCTCCTAGAATTCTGCCTTGACAAAGGCTAAGGGGTCATCTCTCCCGGTGATTTTGGATGGCCATTGACTCTTAAGAGCTCCTTTGCCTATATACATATATGTATACAGACGTACAGTAGTATGTATATATATATATATATATATATATATATATATATACACACACATATATATATATATATATATATAATATATATATATATATATATATATATATATATATATATATATATATATATATATATATATATATACACACACACACATATATATATATATATATATATATATACACACACATATATATATATATATATATAATATATATATATATATATATATATATATATATATATATATACACACACACACATATATATATATATATATATATATATATATATATATATATATATATATATATACAAATATAAATTAGCGAGAATCGTATTTCGGCTTTGGTAATTAGCGAAAAACAACTTCCGAGATGTGTGGCAAACGCTCAATAATTCTAACGAACCGAACCAGAGCTACAACATGCGTTAAAAGGCCAAACATACTGAGACGATGGTTAAACGATTATCCGCACAGTCATAGAAATCACCAAGTAATTCGGGTCAAACAAACAAAAAAAATGCGATTAAAAAATTTAGCCGGACCCCTGGATGGTGGTAAAAATCCAGCATTTGGGTTTCTGCGACTCCTAAATCAAGTACTGTCCGCTTAGACAAATAATTGTTTCTACGTTAGGCACAAGGCCAGCAATTACTGGTACTTTATTTTATCGATCCCGTAAGGATGAAAGGCAAAGTCAACCTCGGCGGGATTTGAACTCAGATTGTAAAGGGAGGTAACTATGCTGGAAAGCATGGCGTCCGACCCTCTACCTATCTTCCAATCCACCGCCGCTTAGACAAATAATGTTAGGCTTCTGGTAGGATGATTGAACAAGGAAGTCACTTTCTCAACAGGCTTTAAGTTCAAGTGCCAGGCTAAGGAATGACCGTTACCAATACCCACGTGGGGCTCGACTAGGGAGGCAACCCTTATTTTTGGCGGATGAATTCAGTATGTGTATATTATTGCAAAATTGCAAAATACCACAAGACGAATGAAGTTCTCAACAGAATGGTTTTAAAGTTAACAAAAGCCATTCATCAGTCAATAGAATCAACTAAAAAAATTAAGAAAATTAACTGGTCAATAGCTAGACTCTGGAGAT
>OZ024745.1:57923799-57933799 GCA_964016885.1 Eledone cirrhosa
CACATCCAGGGACGGCAAAAGAAGTGTGTGTGTGTGTATGTGTGTGTGTATGTGTGTGTCTGTGTGTGTGTGTGTATGTGTGTGTCCTTGCCTGCGATTTACAAATTACACTGCAATGTATTTCTAACGATATATATTGCCATATTTATTCTATACAGATGTAGACACAACCTTATATTTCTTGTTTTCTCGATAAGGCAATAAGTCAGTAACTGACCCCTTAGGTCAGTTTTGCTATAATTCGGGTAAAATTCCCGAGATCCGTGTGCGAGTTCACCGCTATGTCCTGCGTATCCGAGAGACCAATGTCCTGTCCTTCAATCAATATATTTCATCTTCGGTCTCCGTCTAGTGTGTCCATGTAGGGGCTTCCACAGGACTACTGAGTGTAGTGTCAACTCTGAATGTCGGTGAGTATGTCCAGCTAACCTCAGTCTCCTCTGTGCTACTTTCGAGCTGATTTGGGGGAGGCTCGCGGAGAGCTCTGAGTTCTTCCCCGTCAGTGTTACTGATTAATTTTCAGAGTCACCCTCAACATTCTCGTGTAACACACATCCACAATCTGAGTGTCTCTTGGTCAGTGTCGAAATCTCGACCCGTATAGCAGCACAGACACCACTGTAGATAGAATATTATATATATATATATATAAATAAAGGGCAGTGGATTGACAGTATCGGTAGAGGATCGGACGCCATGCTTTGACGCATAAAGTTACGGCCCTTGCCATTCTGAGTTCAAATCCCGCTGAGGTTAACTTTGCCATTCATCCTTACGGGGTCGATAAAATAAAGTACCAGTAATACACTGGATAATTGCTGGCCTCGTGCCAAAAGTGGAAACAATTATATATATATATATATATATATATTCTATTTTTTACAAATAACAAAATTGTATCTAGTATTGACATGAATGATAGGTTTATGATACTGTGGCAGTTGATAAAATCAACTATAGTACTGTACTTCAGTACTCAGTATTTTATCGATTTGGCTGGGTTTGGTGTGCTGAAATTAACCAATGCATTTAGTTGCCACCAGCTGAAGGTCTTAATCTTTAAAATAATAATGATCCGCAAATGATTTTTTTATCAATTCCTTTATATTTTTCTTTTAATATTAAAGTTCTAAGCTGTGAAAAATGTTTTCTCACTTGTAACACAAGAGCAATTTCTTTAATCCTTCAAATCTGAAGTGTTCTTTATAGGTTTTTCCTTTGAGACTGCAGCATTAAAAAGAAAACCGCAGCATAGTTTGTATTGATGTTTCACTCTAATGAATATGCAACATTAAAGAGAATATGTATATATATATATATATATATATATATATATAGCAAAAATTAAAAGAAAAAAAAAACAGATTGAGAAGGAAAATAGTATTAGATATAAAATGTGAAAGGCTTTGATAGCTATATGTTTTATTGATATTCATTTGATCGAAAACCATAGCATAGCAAAGAAGTAAATGCCTAGATTTAATATCTCATTCTCGTGGAGACAAGAAAGTAGCTGTAATTACGTCAGCAAGTCTAATTTCACATCACAAACTTCCTGCTAACTCCATTAACTGCGATGGCTTAGAGACGTTTTTTAGTCGGTGACATATTAACATGACGCCACCACATAGAATAAATTTGACAAAACAATTGACGCCGTACCATTTTGTGTTATTTCGTGCTTGCGTTATCATTTTTTTAATTATTTCTAATCAATATTAACTGGTTATATATTTGAGAAAAGCGAGCTGTCAAATAATAGAATTTGTTTGTCAGGTAATTATTCAACACATTATTTTTTTCGACCTTTTGAAGATTGGAATTTTATTTAAACAATCAATCAGTAAATGCATTAGTGAAGGCATGAAACAAATGAATCTTACAATGTTGTTAGTCACCTTTCAACCTGGATGGGAAATACGGTTCGAGGATCATTTTTATACTATAATATTACAAGTAGTCTATATATGAGCCGACATGTGAGCCACAATGTGGTCGGTTTAACTATCAGAAACACCAACACACACTTCAATATATAATAAATGAATTACACAGCTTGGATAATTTAGGTCTAGATGCCAGTAAAGCAATGTGGTGATCTTGGTTGATTGATCTTATGTCTCATTGATTTTTATGTATGGTGGATCAGGTATTAATTGGGACTGAACCACAACAATTTTATTCATGATACTGTCAAAGTCTTTCACATATCCACGAAAGTAAATCCTTAGACTCGTCATCGGTGTTTTATCCGGGAGTCACTGTCCGTTTCCTTTACGTTATCGTACGGAGCCTACCAAACCTCAGTCTGTGTCTAAGCGACGTATATACTATTTACCCAACCAGTTTCTTCTCTTAAACCGTTGGTCATTGAGTTGGCTTCAATGTGACATCCACGACGTTCTTGAAGGCCTTCGACCTGCCTGCACATATAATGACAACAGTTGTCTGTGGGTGTGTGTGTGTGAGTGTGTGTGTATGTGTGCGTGTGTATTTGTTTCAGATGCTTTCTTTATTGCGTAATTCCCTGAGCATAATATTCTTCGAGTAAAAGAATACCTTGCTCATTAAATTAACACGTAAGTTGCTTAACGTTCCACAGACACGTGTAACATTAAAGTGATTTTCTTGATGGTTAAGCATGAAGAAGTAAGTGACAATAGTGGACTTTCAATAACAGGTACGGTCCAATTCACGGGCTGAAACAAAGTTTCCATCTACTCATTTAATTCTACATGCATGGGTCGAACCGAGGTTATGACAAATACTACGTTTCCAATGCCATTGCTGCGGGCTCTACACCTAATCGTTGCAAAACGAACATATTAACATATTTTGGAGAGTGGGATTAATTCTTTGTAACTGAGTATATACATTTAATTCTTCATGACTTGAGCTTCTGAATTCTTCAGCTATTCCATAAGAGGCCCATTGATACAATTACTTCATAATTCATTTTTTTTGTTCAATAGAATATATTCAATTTTATCAATATCATTGAATTATTCCTACTGTATTGCTCTATGTATTTTAAAATCCCAATTATATGCTAGAAAATGAAATGTTACTCGATACGATTTCCTGTGAGCATTATTCTTTCTTGAGAATAGTCTAATGTGGCATATATCGGAAAGGTTTTTTCTCACCTAGCTTCATTCCATTTCGGGGAGATAATTTTTGTGCATTAGACAATAGAAACATATGCAGCAAAAAAAGCAACATATTATTATATGGTGATATTATCAAGGTTGGAAAATGTGATGAGAAAAAGAATTACAGTTAAACCAAGAATGTCATTTCAAATAAACTGTCTATGATATGATTATATTATCATTTCTTATTCTTTTAATATATAGTGGATTCATTGAACAATATCTAGAATCCTTTATTGACGATTGAATAGGAAATATTGTTTACGAAGAGTTGGTGATATTATGAATTTGGTGAATTTAGTGAAATTGCTCTCATCCATGCTCAGAAAACGCTTTGTCGAATAAACGTGTTTTACACCGATATGGGCAGTGAGTTTAAATCTTTGTGAAGAATATGCTATGAATGGTAGATTATTGAGTTTCCATTTAAAAACTAACTCCCAGGGAAGCGTAGTTGATGTCACATAGTCCTCTCTATTACTGGTATTTAATCAAAACTCATGCCCAATATCTTTCACAACCAGGGTCATCAGAGGAATGATTTAAACTAAAAAAGTTATGATGCGATAAATATTTTAATACAATTACTATTTCATCAAACCTAAGCCTCTTCTAAACCTAAAGCTATTTTTACATGGAAAGCAAGGGTATAGCATTGAAATGGTAGAGGAGTAAATGCAGTTACTCGAACAAAGTATTTAACCATAAATGATATTCATATTTAGAAGTTTACTATTTTTCTACAAAACACAGTGAAGACATTTTAATACGATATTTATTGTGGTTGGCACTCAGAGATGCAGGCCAAATCACTGATCTATTATGAATGATTGGATGAATCTAAACAACATCATATTAAATAAGATTAATTCTAATTGAATAAATCAGAAACATATTTGTATTAGCTAATGGCTGTTTTGTAGCTACTCATTGTTATATCATTTGGAATGTAAAATTTAACAGCCTAATATAAAATACTAAATGTATTTGTGACGTGTTATTATAGATTTTGCGGGGTTTTCATTTCTTTATCAAATGCATAGTGGGAATCGACGTAAATTATTCATAGTTCAAGACCAATGAATTATGTTATTCTGCAAATTTGTGACTATGTGTTCTCTCTGTTCATATTAATATTAATATAAATATAGATTACAATTGAATAATTAAGTTTTGTTTAACGTTTCCATTGCTAAATTGTTAAAGTGCGATTGTAATAAAACCTGAGATCTCTATTATATTAATGTCTCCGAAAAACTCTATATCATTTGACGCTAACTTTATTGCTGGTTGAATTCTACATCATATGGAGGTCTATGAATGTCTGGCAGCACTAAGCTTTTAGTGTCCAACAGCAATTCCAAGCCTGTAGATTTTTTCTCAAACAAAAGTGCTAACCAGTAGCACAGCCAGAACAGGGTTTTCTGGAAATTATCCATAGTTCCCAACCTTTTGTCCCAACACCTTGACCAAAATCTTAAACTCTATATTATGTATAGTTAATGGCCGAAAGTTCTCCATAATTTCCTCGTTTTCCGCATCTTTCCACACGAGTACTACTATTTTACGAGCTATAGAACTGGGAATTCTCCCGTTCAGCTGTCTGTTAGACAGCAGAGAGGACATGTTTGAATATGTTTGGCATATCTAGATAAAACACGTAGAATAGACCATCCGAAACGGGCAATCAGTGATCCGTAAAATTACTCAAGCCAGCATGTTTTCCAGGTATTGTTATCAACTTTTCATAGTGCTCGCATCTTTCAACGGGTGTCCAGGTAGGCCGTCGAGGTAGAAACTATATTCCGCAACTCTCTCTGTTCACTCACTTCATTTAAATAGTTGTGCAAATTGCCACTGGAAAGCCCCATAGTCATCTGTCATAAACGATTTGTGGTTTAGTTTCTATGTTGCGGTTATGCTAATCGGGACCATCGAACAGCATTCGTTACCTCGTGTCTCTGAGTACGTGTTTTAGCTCTGATACTACACCCATTGTATTTCCCTATGAAAAAATGACCTAGTACATCGGTTGCAATATCACTCTTAATCTCTTCTACTTTAGCGTTAACTAACATTCTAGTAACTGGCTCCCTGTCTACGCGTACTAGGTACGGGGCGTCGACGAAATCAAATTAACTTCCGGAGAACTATGGACAACTTCACAGAAATCCCTGTGTTGACAGTGTTACCTGGGGGCACTGTCTCTACAAGCATGGAAGTGATGTCAGATGGACATATCTAAGATGCATGTAGAACAACGAAACTATTAATGTCCGTGAATGATTGAATTGTGGAATTTATTCGAACAGCTATTATCAAGTGTGTGACGAATCTGGCTATCGACCGAGTCAATCGCAAAGATCACCACATTGGCTTCTTTGGGTCGCAAAAAGTAGGCAGTTGTCCTCTGCACAGTGGCTGTGGCGAAAGACGTTCTGCGGTTGACGTGGTTGAAGGAATTGAAGAAAGACTTGTTCCTCTACGTCCGTGCCCACATCAACTATGTGCTGCAGCATAATAAACTTCTCGGGTTTACTTTCTTGATATCACGGTATGAAAGTAATGTAACTTGTAGATAAAAGTAATGTTCTCCTACATATTTAACTCATAAGAAGTTGGCCTTTTTCTACTGCTAGCGACCAAAACAATAAGAAAACAAAATGGAACGATATGCCAATGAACACCCCATTTTAACGCTATTGTCAAGTAAAACTGGAACTTCAAAAGATACGTAAGGGACGTACGAAAACTAAAGGGGGTGGGAATATGATGCAAACATATTTGCGACGGCTGGGATAAATACTAAATAATTGTTTCTACTTGTGGCACAAGGCCAGCAATTATCCCTGTGTATTACTGGTATTTTATTTTATCGACCCCATAAGGATGAAAGGCAAAGTTAACCTCGGCAGGATTTGAACTCAGACCATAATGGGCCGTAACTCTTTGCTGCAAAGCATGGCGTCCGACCCTCTATCGATACTGCCAATCCACCGCCGGTAAATATCAATATGACAGAAAATTAAATAGAATAACATAAAAGAATAATTTAAGCAAAATAACCGATTAAACATGGAAAAGCTTGCGTAATACAGGCCAATAAAAGCATCACAGCAGAAGCCACCGCATAACAAATATATCCAACATCATACAAGAGAAGGACAGCCATCCAGCTGAAAAAGCTACACGTACGATAAACGAATATTCAACATACAATGAATACACTACATAATCCACCACAATAGAATTCTCCATGGAAACATTCAACTAGTCCAGAAATATATACCATAAACCCCACACTTATAAGAACAATAAACAAAATAAAATACACATCGCGATATAACCACTAAAGTTGACATTGAGGAAGTACCCAAATAAGAAAAATAAAGAAAATACAGGCAAAGAAAAATCGATAAACATGCATCAACATAAACATCTGCCTACGTTACATTCGAACAGGCGGCTCTATGAAAGAATAGACAATTGTAACAGGATATTGCAAGAAAGGATGTCAAAAAAAGCATATTGCACAAATATAAACAGATTGAATTATCTAATCTTTTCAGTAACAGTGGTATTCATATATTCGTAGTTATGCACAAACTCACTATTATTATACATTTCAATAAGTTCCTAAATATTATTCCTTATATTAGTATTCTGTTTGACGTATCTAATATGCAAGGAATTACATTGTGTCTCACACCAAATGTTGCTGTTTGCTGTTTTATATATGAAATCAGCGTTATCTACTATCGGATAATTACTGGTATTAGAACTACCTTATTTTCATTAGAACTCGGTACTATACTGAGTCAATGAAATACGATGGAGATTATTAAATGGGGTAGCACTTCTTGCTAGAATTAGGAGTCAAATTAAAAACAAACTACATGCAGACTTCGAAACAAAAAGCACATTAGATATGACTTTTCACGTCTGAATATATCTACATAATTATCATTCCAGTGCTAGAATAATATGCATCCTAGCTCGTATAAGTTACAGCTGACCCGGTTCTAAACAATTCTGTATAAGTATACATAGAATCCTACGGTTTACACCTATTTTGCTGTGTTATTTTCATATAATTTTATACATTGTAGATGGTAATATTAGCCATATGTATATAAACGAAATAAAAGGATATCTCAGTTTATATAATACTGGAGATGAAGAACACTAAAAAACAAATTCATCTGTTGAACCGTGAAATGAAAGGTATATCAAGGTATAACACATCCTAGGATTTGGTTTGAAGTTTATAATAACGAAACGAAAACCGCTAGCAAGTACAGAGATCACGTAAAAATTATCAAAAGCAGAATATATATTATTAGTAGTATCCCATTGTTCTCTGCGATTCTTTGAAAAATGGCAGATGGCTATAAAGATAAATAAACACATATATGTATAATACATGTATTAATATTATATTATATATATATATACATAATTATATATACACACACACACACACACAAACATACACCCCCATACATACATACATGTATATATATATATATATATATATATATATATATACATGCTTACTCCCACATCCATGTGTGTGGTACATGAAGGATTCTTATTACATACATATAAAACATGAAGATAAAAAGCCACATGTACATATATGCATGAAATACCCAAAATATTCACGCATTCTACAATGAAAGGAACATCAATGAGAATTGAAAGGTAAAAACATAGTAGTTATCCTGAATCAAGCAGCAGGTTAGGAACGACAAGCTAATGGAAATACAAATGCAGAGACAGCACATCCTTGGATCCGAGAATAAAATGTATATATGAATGATTTCATGCCAATCAGTCAAATGTTCTCTATTTAGAAGCGGTGTGTGACTGTTGCGTGTGAAACAGCAGCATCGTTCCATATTTGGGAGAAGTACTCCATCTTTGATGAAATTCTTACTTGAATTTTATAGCATTACTAGTAGCTGGGAGTGAAGAAGAGGGCAAGCCTTTCAAATCTACTCTTTGTTTTGTAGTAGATGTGCGTTTTCCAAGGAAGTTTCTCTATGATGACGAGGTATGGCATTTACAATGATTGCGATGTGTGTAACTATGAGCTACTCATGTTAAAGAGGATACTTTACAAATTGGGTTATTTATATGATCAGTGAACCTTTTTTTAAATTCTATTTATTCATTTATGTATTCTTTGGTTGGGGGCTGTTTAGAAAGAGTATGTGCGTAATGTTCGCGTGAGTGTACGCTCAGATTGAAGAGTAGTGTCATATAGCTATGTTTGATTAATAATGGAAGTGACAAGCTGATATACATGAAAGTGATTTGTGGGAATATAGTATACATCAAAGGCAGCACTATCAGGACTTCTTATGATAATGCAATTTGATTAAAGTTATGAAAGCAATTTAGCTGTTATTGCTAACAGCTCAAGCATGCACGTAGATTCACTGTTTTGCTTTTTGTTGGTGTGTCCAGCAATTCTTTCTTCAAAAGAACCATAACAATGTTCATTTGCCATGAGAAGTGACGATTGTAATATCAGAAACACTTGGCATTTGTCTGAGCGTGTAGAAGAGACAGAATAAAGGTTGTAGGTAAGATTTTACAATAGATTGTACTTTCCAATGTGATAGGTGACTTGGGGACATTTTGGCAGCTATTTCTTGTAGAACTTACAAAATCGTTTATATACCCTGCTTATATAATTTGACAATGTAAGCACTGAGGTTTATCAATCGTTTGCATTTCTGTAAGTAATTTACTCCAGTGATGAGGCTTGCGAGAGATACATAGTGAAACTCTTCGTAGGTGCTTGATGTAAGAATAGTAGGCAAAGTACCTCGAATTATACTCTAATCTCTTTATAAAATTAAGAACCAATCACATTAATAAGTATTAAATAAAAAGAGACAGTATAGCTGGGACAACGTTGATTATATTGACAACATATTTGAAACTCGTATATCACATGTGCGTAGAAATGTATTTACTATGATTTTAGTACTCCAACTATTGATGCTAAATCATGGCAGTGTGATGTTTATATTAGTTCAATGAAATAATGATTTATTTCATCCGCATTCGTCTGCAGGTGATATGGTATGACAGAATCTATTAAATAAGACAGATATGATGTATTTGTGTTACATAGTAGCTCAACGATTTAGAAATAGTCCGAACATATTTAAATAACTAATTAGGAAATGCAGCACTTAAACAGTGTACTTGTACAAAGAGCTACATTAGACCCGGCCGTCATATCGCGATTTACATTTTTTTTATTTTAATTTTGTATTAGTTTGGCTAAAAAGAAGTTGTGCTGATAGCCACTGCAGACACTCTGTAAAACGTAAAGTGTATAGGGTTAATGATCCTCATGAAGTGATGGGTGCAGAAAAAAGATAGGCCAGGAGAAGATTTCAGAAGGCATGAGGAAGGTGTAGTTGTTTGTGCAGTGATTGAGAAAAAAACACAATATAAAGTATGAGATGAGGAGAGACATGAAAATCGGCAATGACAGTATGAAATCTGTGCGTGAAAAGCCAACTGAAAAGAACAAAGACCATTGTAACAGTGGTTGAAAAGGTAGATTGAAAGCTGTGACAGCATAAGCTATGTTTGCAATTGATTCCATACCAATCAGTTTAGTGATTATTTGAAGATGTAGTCTACAATATCTGCATATGTAGCATAAACAAAGTCCCAAATGTGAGTTTACACTCTTTTGAGTTCTACTATTGTATGAAAGGGTGTGCATGATAAGCAATAGGGTATTTTCTAAACTGTCACCAATCATAACAGGACGAATTTGCCCGTGTTTACAATGAGGACGGAATAACGTGAGATACATT
>OZ024745.1:57936299-57953799 GCA_964016885.1 Eledone cirrhosa
GCGACAGAGATTACAAGGGAATAGTATAATGATTAAAGAGGCATTAAGGTAGAAAGTTACTCGTAAAACGAGGACACTAGCAGTACATATACAAGCGTATAGAGAGTGCAAATGCGTTAGGCATTTACAGGAAGGAAACAAGCAATGGTACTAGGCATATATAATTACTGCATGGCAAAGGTATCACATAAAATAACATAGGTTTACAAGCATATCAAGCAGGCAAAGATGTTTGTGTATTAAAATTATGAGTTTATGGTGGATGTAATGTGATGATTATTTCTGTAATGTTCAAATGTGTATGTGTTGAGAGTATCAATGTTATTGCTATCTTTTCCATTATTTGGTGTGGTGATCTTAGTTATTTCTTGTATTATAACTAAAATCACCAAACCAAGAGAAGAATTAGAATATATAAACATTATACACGAAGAAGAAAAATACCTCATCCATGAATGCAACAACCACTTTAACAAGAAATTAATGTGGCTCAAACAGAAAAAACTAAATCAAGAAACTTCAGAGAATAGAGATAAATATCCAGATAGGATTGATGGTATACACATGGCCGACATCCTATTAACGGAGGAATTCAACAACAACAACACGAATATATACGGCAACACTACAGTGGACTCTGATGAATTTTCCAGCCTACAGCTACCACTTCAATATGCCACATATGATAAGGTAAATATAAGATCCTTGTCAAATAGAAAAAGCATTTACAAAATTACGTTGGAGCCTCAAAAACAACAACAAAACACAAACAAAAATAACAACACAAACAGCACGCGCACACACACACATACACACACACACACACACACAACACAACACACATCCCAACAACAACAGACACACAGACACAAACAACGATAACAACAACAACACACTCAACAATAATAAAAACATACACAGAGACAACAACAATAACAACAACAACAACACACATCAACAACAACAATAACAACTCACATCAACAACAACAACACACACACATCCTATGCCTCCCACCACCACCAAAATCTTAACAGACATACAGACGCAGAAAACAGATATTGACAGTAACTCAGAGGTGAGGGACTGTAATAACAATGAGAGAGGTAGAAAGACTAATGGCAATGACAGGGGAAATAACCAGGACGAACACACAGACACAGAAAATAGATTAGATAATAACAACGAGTCAGAGGGAAGGGACAGGAGTAACAATGAGAGACATAGAAGCAACCGTGAGGCTGCTGGTAGAAATAGAGATAGAAACAACAACACAACTAACTATAGCAATAGAACAAACAACACAACCTGGAATTCCACTTTCTATGACCCTTCTGATATGTCCTTCGACTTGCGACGAGTCCACGCCATGACTTTAGCTTTTGACAAACGCACGCAATTGCCGTCACAGGTTGATGAACAAACAGAAGCACAATTTAATATAGCTAGATCTAAACTTAGAAATATTATAGAACAGTATAGCAAGAAACAAAATAGAATGGAGGCCCAGCAATTGGGAGAAACATCCGCAAATGGCTTGCGTAAACTCATTCAGCGCTCACGTAATGGAGAGATTGCATGCTGGGACAAAAATGGAGAGATTGTATGGTGCGACAAAAAACTTAAAGAACAATTAGCAGACACCAATCTCTTAACCCTGATTATGTAGTCCCGCTACGTTGATGATAGAAACATCGTAGTACAAACACCCCCACTAGAGAACAGTCAGAAATTAGAGAAAAACACTATGGAAAGCATCCAGCTAATAGCTAACTCCATCCACCAGAGTATCAAAGTTTCTATAGACTACGCAAGCTACACCCCAACGATCGAATACCTGTACTAGACACAGAGCTCTGGTTAGAAACCATTAATAACAAAAAACAAATCCTCCATTCCCATTATGCCAAACGCATAACTTCCAAATACCTGATCCATCGAAACTCAGCTGTCCCGGATCACACCCAAAATCAACATACTGATTGCAGATTTCGTAAGGGTGATAAGGAACGTGTCCCGCATGTGCAACCCCAAAGAACTAGAGAGACACACACAACACTTCAGCCACCGTATGCAATTCTCTGGTTACAATTAGAGAGATAAAATCAGAGTATATAGTGGAGCCAAAACTAAATGGGAAAAAAATGGTAAATAATGATACAAATGGGACCTGTCCCTTGTATCGGAGCAACGTTTGGAATAGAATAGAACGAACTAGGAATAAGGTTAATAAAATAAACTCATGGTATGATAGCAATAAATACCAGAGTGTAATGTTCATCAATACAACCCGTAGAGGTGAACTAGCTTACACATTTAGAAGGGCCCTAGATGAACTTAAACTAAATATTAAGATAGTGGAAAGACCAGTTACCTCCATAAAAACACTTATTAGTAATACATACTCTTTTCAAAGAAATACATAATTTGTAAACTAAGAAACATAGTATATAGCATAAGATGTACTGAGGGACAATGTAAAGATAAGAATATAATGTACATAGGTGAGACAGCTCGTAGCATAGGAAAACTATTTAATGAATACTGGCGAGACCTCCAAGATAGAAAAGACTCATCAGTACCGCACCAACATGCTAAAATAGAACATAAGGGCAAATTAGAGAACATAGAAATAAAAATAAAATCTACACACAGAAAGGTCGCAATGTTTAGACAAATCACAGAGGCAATAAACATAAATGAACTCCAACCAAAATTAAATAGAAAACATGAATGGAATAGCAAAATCACAATTTAAAATTAAGGACAAAATGAAAACACACACACATAGAATAAACAACTTACTAGTAACATGTAAATAAACAAATAAATAAACAAATAAAAACACACACAGACACCCGGATGTAACACATGCGCAAACTAAGCACACAACACACACAAAAAAAAGATGGCGTAGGACAGAAGAAAGGAGAGGCGCAAAACAAAGAAACGAATTCCCAGTCACTGAAGAGGTCACAGAATGTGTGACGAAAGAACAATATATGAACAACTATCCGGTTGTGGAACAAACCAACCAGCCGGAAATGTATAATAAATTGGAGTGAACAGCAACTGGTGCGTGTGTTTGTTATTGGCAACATGACCATCCCAAAGTATAACAATATCGGTTTCAACACACGTTTTCGGATAAAGAATCTTGCTAAACAAATTCAGAAACGAAATATATATATATATATTTATCTGCATGTGTGTGTACATATATACATGTGTGTACATATTCTCACCAGAAACTAATTTTCTAGAATTTAAATATACATTTCTCCCACATCAAATGTGTGACAAAAATATTTAGTTTTATGTTATCCATATTTCTACGAAGAAATTCATGTGTAGCGGAATATACCAATTGTAATTTAATGTTTCTGACATTTTGATGTTTCTGTATTCCTGCGATGAAAAAATGATACTTCTGCTGAAACAAAACTAGACTATTTCTTCTGGTGACTTGTCAGCTGATTTCGGCATATGTCGACTTACAATTTCCAAGATTTCCTCTAATGGATTTTAGTGCTTAAACATATTGTGGAAGCCATACAAGTGATAACAGCAAGAAATCTCAAATTATATATAATTCGCCCTCAGATATCAATCTCTAAACAGATAGTATTCAACACATATCTAATGTTTGGTGTATGTTTGAGTGTGTGTATGCGTGTGTTTGTGCAAAGGGTGGGGTGTGAGAGTGTGCGCCTTTCTATTTATGTATGTGTATACTTCAGTCAACTATATTGTATCAAACAACGACAACACTTATACACGAATCAACATATGATTAACTATTTCGTATACCTTCGAATTGTGAATCATAATTTATAGAACTAGTTGAGTAACTGTCAACATTATTTTATGTTATTTTAGTTAGTGTGATCATGGTCTCTCTTCCCCATGTTTGTATTTCCTCCTTCCAGTTGGATAGAATAAACAACCCTCAATAACAAGAAGCAATTCAATTGACTGTCATCCTCATCCCACTAGAGTATGTGATACACCAATATATGAAAAATGTTTTCAGGTGCAAAATAATAACTACCAGTTAAATACGATAGATGAATTTCATGAAATCTACTATACACCTCTCGTTAAATTTGAGGTGTTGTCTAATGGGGAGCTAGAAAATTTGGAGCATCTAATTAAATACATTGCGTTATTTATTTATGTTTCATTATGTTTTCATTTTACATAGGATCACAGTATATTTTCCATACATTCAACCGGGTCATGGCATTCTCATGTACTGGTTGTTTTTCTCTCTGTGTTGCCTCTCTGTATTTCCTTTTTAAATACACCTCTCAATCTTATTGAAAAACAATATGACGGACGGAAACGTTTCATCCCGCATCTAGCTATTATTAAATTAGAACAGCTAATGTTTAATATGTTCAGAAAATAAGGACAGCAGCAATAGCAACAGCAAAAATAACAAATTCAAAACACAGGAAATATGTGAAAAGTATAATATTGTGTTCCTATCATTTATCGAAGTGTACCACCGTTGTTGCCACCTCTATCAGAACATCACAAAAACACCATTATTAATGTGCCCCCTGGCACACAGTTACAAAATAGAAACCGAGGAGGAGAGCTTTGGCACTAGCACCTTCAAGGGATAATAGTGACATCAAATTGTACGAATATCTCCGAAAACTAATAAAATCACGAAGGAGAAGGTTTAATATGTTTGGAAAAACATAATAATATATCTTCGCTATAAGGTGAATGTAATGAAAATGACAACCAGCTTCCCTTGAATGAAACACACTTGTACAGATAAAATAAGTCATCTGCTGATGCTAGAATTGTATAGAAACTGAATATCTTTTAAGAAGGAATTGATTCTCTGATTTTCTAGAGAGAAGAATTTTCAATGGGCCATTTCACTTAATCCTTGTTAAACTATTCGTACAAATATATACCGAGTGTTAACAGGTGATGCGCGAATGAGAGAAACTCATAACTATCCAACATTCTTACCTATATTTCATTTACCTGTCTTTCCATTATATTTATCCACATATATATCCACGGGCTTATCGCTCTCTCCCTCTCTCTCTATCTCTCTCTCTCTCTCTCTCTCTCTCTATATATATATATATATATATATATATATATATATATATATATATATATATATATATATATATTAGAAAGTGAGGTTTTTACAAAATGAAAAATAACCGAGGTGTCCTACACGAGTGAAAGTATAAAGAAAAAAAGATGAAATCGAAAATGCAACTGGAGTCTTATTTTTTTTTTAAATATATATATTTATTTGGTTCCTTTATCGATTTCGCAGTTCTTCTGCTTTTCAAAAGTAGAGTTGAGATGGAGGATCTGTGGTTTCACAGATCCTCCATCTCAACTCTACTTTTAATATACGAAGCTGAGGTCTCTATATTGAATCAACACCACCAAAAGGAATCCTGGAAATACGTCGGTATGTCACAGAGCCGGTTTAAAAATCGCTTCATTTTTTCACTAAATGACCTTCAGATACCCAAATAAAAGAAGTACCACACATTTGCTAAATAAAAAAATATATATATATATATATATATATATATATATATATATATATATATATATATATATATATATATATATATATGTATATATATATATACCTATGTATCAATATGAAGACGTTTTAAACGTGCTATATATTGATTCAAATTATTTCGAGATATTTGAAAATGCGAGACCAGGAAAATGTGTTGTCTCTGTGAAGGACATTCGTTCTTGGCCTATTGCTATCACATAAAGTTGATGGAAATTAAAACATGTATTGTTTTATACGACATAAATGCTATTAACTGGAGCACCAAAGAGAAACATATATATACAATGAAATTTCATTTTAACATATTTTATTGTATATCAACCGTTACGTTACATATTTTTCACATACGATTGGCTCTAGATCTTCATCAATATGATAGAACTCCCTCCAGCATCGATCACTTCATCAAATTTGTGGACTCAATCAAAACATTTACATATAAATATATCGCGGGGAATTGCTTATCTATTAACCCTCTAAAAGATTTGATGTTCAATGAGAAGATCGACGTGAACCAAATTGCGATTTGGTGTTTATTTATCTTCGCCGTTTTAGGGCTGAATTTTTTTTTCTCTCAACGATAATATACGAAGCTGAGGTCTCTATATTGAATCAACACCACCAAAAGGAATCCTGGAAATACGTCGGTATGTCACAGAGCCGGTTTAAAAATCGCTTCATTTTTTCACTAAATGACCTTCAGATACCCAAATAAAAGAAGCACCACACATTTGATAAATAAAATGTTTCAATTCAAAGACAAGAACATAGACTTCTCCATCAAATATAAAATACTAGAAAAATCTCGACTATATATAAATGGGCTCAAGGCCGGCAGATTATGCAATGATGAGATGTGCTGGATATTGAATAATCTCCTCAATACCAAACCACTTAATACACGTACAGATTTCTTCTCACGATGTTCCCGCGTTTCTGAGGACCATTTTCTAGTCCTCTCATAATTTTTAGCTAATTTAGCGTATTCGTTATTTTGTCGGTTAAATTGTCTGCTCTCGGTTTTTGGGACCCTTTTATTTTCCCCTACCTCTCTGTATTTTCGTGTTTGAATGAACATTATCCGGTTCATTTTCATCGGCTCAGATCGAATAAGTTGGTCCTCCTGGCTAACGAAACGTACGTAACTTGAATGGCACCGTTGTGGTAACTAACCTTAATATTTATATATATATATATATATTAGGGGTGTGTGTATGTGTGTATGAGTGAGTGTGTCTGTGCGTGTGTGTGGATAGACGGGTGTGTAAGTGCCTGTGTGTGTGAGAGAGGGTATTTATGCGTGTTAACAATAAAATAACATTATTATTACAAACAGTTTTTAGTGAAAATAGTAAGTTCTGTATAGTAATTACTAGGTGGGTAAATTAAATGTCCTTAATAGGCACTTTCTCGAACGAAAGGAAGAGATTCCATCCAACTTTGAGTTCAATAATTTAAGTGGCTAGATCAATATACTTATTGTTTTCACATAAGTAAATGTGGCATTTGAATCGTCTTAAGTATAGAGGAGACGTTTTGAAGTCTAAACAGTTCTTCTTCTTCTTCTTCTTCTTCTTCTTCTTCTTCTTCTTCTTCTTCTTTTCCTTCTTCTTCTTCTTCTTCTTCTTCTTCTTCTTCTTCTTCTTCTTCTTCTTCTTCTTCTCCTTCTTCTTCCTGAAAGGGTCGTTGGGATGGAGTCTTCAGTCACTCCTTCCAGCGGGTCCTGTCAGAAGCAACTGTCTCCAACTGATCTGGCTGGATCCCCAAGCTTATGGATGTTCTCCTGCGATCCGAACAGTTGATTTTGATGGATGCCTATATATTAGAGTGTTGTACGATATATATGTGAGGAGCCGTTGTTCCTCTATAAGCGGTGTGCTGCTGATTGTATTTTTTAAAGGGTTTTACAACTAAATAATTTGTGTTTCTAAAGTTTTTAACTGAGCTGTTCATACATTACGTTAGAATGTTACGTCTCATGTGCATTTATCGGTGTTAGAGCGCAGTTGCATTTAGGTATGTCCGATTTTTATTCTTGACTCTGTATACCGAAGCAATTAAACTAAACACTGTTTTATCTCTGTATAGAAATTGTGGTCCATTGGGAAATTTCTAGGTCAAGAAAAGATCGACACTATCAGAATTGTTGTTTAAACATGATGTTCTTTTCATTTTGATATATAAATATATATATATATATATATATATATATATATATATATATATATATATATATATATATATATATATAGGGGAGGAGTGTCTCTGTGTGTCTGTCTGTGTACTCTTATTTAATTTCCGTCGAGTTGTAGCGGATGTACTATATACTATTTTATCTGAAGCCACATAAACAGAGGAAATTTCATACGTCAATATTTAGAATAGGTCAATAAACATGAAGTCAAATCAAAATCGTATTTGTTGAGTAATTATTTTATTTTGTTGTTCCTTTGAATGCAAAGAATTGTTATTGTTATTGTTATTTTTTTTTCGCTGTTGCTATTGTTGCGCTTATTGTCACTGCTGATTTTGCAAATTTGTCTATGCTATAATACATTATACTATTATTAATAGTTTCATTTCGATGTTGGTTATATTTTTACTGTTTTGTTTTGCTGTACGTTTATAGATGTTATTTGGTATTCTATCACTTTGGCTGTCGCTGTGAACTTTCGTACTGTTTTTCTTTTATATTTTCCCTTCTATTCAATCTTTATGATTTCTTAGGTATTCCTTGGTCGCCAGCCTACTTCCTCACATAATGTATTGTTGATTGATTAAGATATGAGAAATATGCGGCACATTAGAGCACTGGACGTTCACTATTCACTTTGATTGCATTTCAGTTATTTTCTACAATGGATAACTGAGCAACACAGTAATATACGGATGTTGGGTGAATCAATACTGCGTTTCCTTCGTTCAAAAGTTTATAAAAAATAGTTATATCAGAAATCAATTCAATATCGGTTGTGGATTGCTGAGGTGAAAAGAACGAAATTTTGGCGTCTGAAATCTGATTTTATCGTATTATTTCTCTCCGTTTTTCATGCATCAGAATGACTAAATTATTTTCATTTTGTTTATTTATGCATTCATTTCATATTTAGTTCATTCAAGCTCGCCACATTTTGCCTAATGTAAAAAAATTATCCTTCATATTGTTTATTAAGTTGGTAGAATGTTTTGATCTGAGAGAAATTCGGCTACTAATTCCGGGGGTCGACCCACGCGATCGTTCGTCATAGCCCAGTGGACTGTAAAGGTCAGCACGACCGAAGTAAATATATAATTGTGATTGATACATTCCATTATACTTATGAATCCATCCAATGTATATAGAGTTAACAAAAAATATTCAGTTGATACAACAGAGAAAAAATCGATATTTACCAAAAGACACTCATTTCTCTTTCATTCAATTTGAATGTAAGTTAGGTGTATTGATTTTATATTACAAAAGATTGAATCGTCAATTTTAGAATTTTAGTAGTAGTAGTAGTAGTAGTAGTAGTAGTAGTAGTAGTAGTAGTAGTAGTAGTAGTAGTAGTAGTAGTAGTAGTAGTAGGAGGAGGAGGAGGAGGAGGAGGGGGAGGAGGAGGAGTTGTAGTAATAGTAGTAGTAGTAGTAGTAGTAGTAGTAGTAGTAGTAGTAGTAGTAATAGTAGTAGTAGTAGTAGTAGTAGTAGTAGTAGTAGTAGTAGTAGTAGTAGTAGTAGTAGTAGTAGTAGTTTAGTAGTAGTAGTTGTTGTTGTTGTTGCTGTAGTAGTAGTTATAGTAGTAGCAGCAGCAGCTGTAGTAGCAGTCATCATCGTCGTTTATCTCGTCGTCGTCGTAGTATAGTAACAGCAGCAGCAGCAGTAGTAGTAGTAGTAGTAGTAGTAGTAGTAGTAGTAGTAGTTATTGGTGGTGTCGTTATTGATGTAATGTTTTAGTTTTTGTTGTTTACTTCCTTACTACTTCTTTGTTATTCATTTTGTTTTCTCCTCTTATTCTTTGTACTTGTCTCTTTGTTTACCTCGCTGATCTTGCCATAGAATTAATGGCTTAGCTACATAAACAGACATGAGGTAATATATCAATGTGAAATAAATGTCGGCTAAAATAACAGGTAATAGTAGTTAAAGCATAAATTAGCTGATAGTAAACGAATTAAGTACGTTATGTTTATTAAATTTAGAACTGTTCTAATAAGCTAAATCACAGTTTATACATATTGCATAAAATCGAAACTTACTTCCTTACTGCCTTAACACACTTCACGACAAATAATTCAGAGTAAAAACTTCTCCATCTGGGTTTCTATAAAACCACGTAACTATTACTTTCAAAGCAATCTACCTGTGAGTTACCAATGACTTTCCCGGTTATGTTTAGTAGTAGTAGTAGTAGTAGTAGTAGTAGTAGTAGTAGTAGTAGTAGTAGTAGTAGTAGTAGTAGTAGTAGTAGTAGTAGTGGTGGTAGTAGTAGTAGTAGTAGTAGTAGTAGTCGTACGAAAAAAAGAACACAATTACATCCATATTCACTCTTATTCCCATGCACATATCAAAAACCCGATCTCACAAACTTTGGGCTGAAGAATTTCCATACTGTATCCAAATATTACAAGATGTTATTAGCCAGAAATGGATTTATGGATAAATTATATTACGCAACACAACCTGAATCCACTCAAAAAAGATATATAGGAAAATAAATATAAACTGCCATTCGCTTCACTTTATTATCACAGTTTTATCACTTTATTATCACCCATTGCCTCATATTTTATTTACCCAGTTCTAAGAAATGTCTCTCTTAAACATTAGTAATGCACTGGGTAATTGCTGGCCTTGTGCCTAAAGTAGAAACAATTAATTTATAAAAAATATCATCAAACCTTCGCAAAATGTTGATCGCAATTTCACCAAATATAATATCTCTTAACTTAGTATACACAACACAAATAATTAACAGCAACACAATAACATTGGCTACTCCTCTGATATTACATATCTAAGGATAGACATGAAACCTATTTATATCAAGACTCTTCTTGGATGTGTATAATTCTTGGAATGTTAGAAACATACAAACAAAATTAACTTCATATATTTGATCCTTAGGGGAAAAGTCAATACCATAGCATTATAGATGAAGTTCATATTCTAGTGCTAGATTATATGAATTCAATACTAATCTATACTTCTTGATGGTGGACTGGATTATTTTGCTAAAACCCTGTTATTGATTTGGCAGTCAGAAACAAGCACGAGTCGAAACAACATATAAGTGTAAATGAAAAATCTTTCCTATTTTCACACACTGAAAAGAAAAAAAAATAGATATACCAATTTGCGTATATTTGTATGAATGCGGCTTAGTTTTAGGACGGGAGATTGGTCGTATCGGTAGAACGTCAAACAACATGTTTTGTGACATATATTTACGGCCCTTTACGTTCCGAGTTCAAATCCCGAAAATGTTAGATTTGCCTTATGGAACCAATAAAATAAAAAGTTCTATGCAGCACTCTGATAGATTTAATCGAGATTACGCCTCCCCTTCAAATAGGTGGCCTTGTGCCAAATATAAAAACAATATTACATCAGGTCATTCATAAAATTTAAATAGAACTTAATTCCTCTAATATCAGCTAGTTCTTCACCTTAACTACTACTAACGGTTTTAATCTGTTAACGCTTACTGTACATTGATTTGTTTTCTATTATGTGCATATCCGCTCAAGTAGTCATCTTTGTTTTCAGTTTAGTTCGGTTTCATATTGTTCTGTATACAACCAGATTCCATCTGTGATGCTATAATTCTGAAAAGCAAAAACGAATTAAATTGGGCAATCAGTAAATTTCATATAAAATCAGTAAAAGTCATATAGCTACTTTTGTTTCAACCCATAGGAAGATATATATATATATATATATATATATATATGAGGGGTATACAAATATTAAAAAGTGCTCAAGCGCAGAAATGCTATAAATATAGCTTATAAAATAGGTTGTACACCCATAAAAGACGGAAAAAGTAGTTACCATCGACCGCTATGTTGGGATACTACTTCCAACCCGTCTTCGCATGTCAACCTTGTTCATGGAAATAGTGAACAAGAGAAATGCCATAGGAATCCGAATCCCATATCGAATTATTTCGATTTAGCACCATTTATCTGAAAACAAATACTCGGTCATTCGTATAGAGACATTGAGGCAAGAAGAAGCTGACCATCGATCCTATGCTTTTGCAGCAGGTCCGGTGGAACGTGTTTATATGCCTTTTTGAGATCTACAAAGCAGGGATAAACCTCTTGCCCACGATTAGTCAAAGACCTGCCGAAGTGTGAGAATATGTCGGCTGCACTATTCATCAGCTTGCTTGGACGTGACAATCTCTCTTCATCTCTATGCGAGACACTTAGTATAGACATTACCGGAGAAGCTTAAAAAAATATTTCTGCAATTGCATCCGTTGCTACGGAAATGTGATTAGAATGTCTCAAAAAAAAAAACGGTGGACAGATTTGACGGGCAAACACAACTGGCAGGAGACTTGGGGGTAGACCTCGAGCAAGATAGCTGGATAACATCCATGAGCTTGGCTAGTCTTACTTTGCAATCCGGCCGGATCTGTTGGAGATGGTTGCTTCTGACACGACCTGCTGGAAGGAGTGTTTGAGGATTCTGCCTTCCATGACCTTCTCAAGAAGAAGAAGAAGAAGAAGAAGAAGAAGAAGAAGAAGAAGAAGAAGAAGAAGAAGAAGAAGAAGAAGAAGAAGAAGAAGAAGAAGAAGAAGAAGAAGAAGAAGAAGAAGAAGAAGAAGAAGAAGAAGAAGAAGAAGAAGAAGAAGAAGAAGAAGAAGAAGAAGAAGAAGAAGAAGAAGAAGAAGAAGAAGAAGAAGAAGAAGAAGAAGAAGAAGAAGAAGAAGAAGAAGAAGAAGAAGAAGAAGAAGAAGAAGAAGAAGAAGAAGAAGAAGAAGAAGAAGAAGAAGAAGAAGAAGAAGAAGAAGAAGAAGAAGAAGAAGAAGAAGAAGAAGAAGAAGAAGAAGAAGAAGAAGAAGAAGAAGAAGAAGAAGAAGAAGAAGAAGAAGAAGAAGAAGAAGAAGAAGAAGAAGAAGAAGAAGAAGAAGAAGAAGAAGAAGAAGAAGAAGAAGAAGAAGAAGAAGAAGAAGAAGAAGAAGAAGAAGAAGAAGAAGAAGAAGAAGAAGAAGAAGAAGAAGAAGAAGAAGAAGAAGAAGAAGAAGAAGAAGAAGAAGAAGAAGAAGAAGAAGTGTGTAAGAGCGTATGTGTACTTCCAATCTTAACTTTACCCATTAAAACATGGCAGTTCGCGATCAGACGGATATTACAAGATTTGAAGTGCAGCGTAGAAAATTCAATTCCATATCACAATAAGTTACTATTCAGAAATCTGTTGCTCTGTTTTATTAGTTATTTTCTGTTTGATAGTACACGTAGCTCAAATATCTTCTAGGAATGAACCTATACATAATCTCTCACATTGATTTCTGCAATAGAGTCTGCCAATTTTATTGCTTCTGTGAAAAAATTCTATTTGATGTTAGAATCAATATTGTGGGTTGTCCATGTCAATGAAACGAATTTCCTGTGTAATTTAGATTATATCCTAAATAGTGGAATACTATCTTATTGGGAAAGAAAATTCCGTTTTTGTTATCTTTGTAAAGTTAGTTTAATAATCTTTTCTGGGTCTATTGACAGCTCTATTGTTTGACACCTTTTCATTAATAGCAATATATTAGTAGCTCTCATTATGTTGCAGTAGCCAGACACATATGGGGATGGATATGCAATATACGTGTTAGTTTTGAATGATGTGTATAGAAGAGCGTATTCATAAGGACATCTATACAAGGGTACATGATTATATTTATACGCCTGCAAATTATTAATATATGTGCATACACACGCACACATACATACACAGAGTTTTGTATAATGATATGTATATATATATATATATATATATAAACATAGATTTATACAAGGATATATACATTCCAGGACGCAAATACACGTAAATCCTACGCCTGATAGATCTCCCACAACAAACACCTATACACAGATTCAGAGGCATAATTATTCGCTGATCAAAAGACCATAATATCTCAAATGTAGGCACATGAATAATCATTCACATCTTCCTGTGAGCCGTGGAAGAGTTAGATATATTTACATTTTACACTTCATTAATTCCAGAATTTAGGTTTCTATTTCAAAAGCGTTAATCCGATTTACCTCATGTTTAACTAACAACCATTAAATAAATGCTATGTTCTAGCGTAAATATTTATAATTTACATACATACATAATACATACAATCATACATACATACATAACATAACATACATACATATATACATACACACACATACATATTTACATACAGGTGTCAAAATGTGCATTTTTTTACATGTTAATTTGAGCCTTCCTCTGAACGGTTTGAAGTTATGACATCTACAGGAAGGTGACAACTATAAATATCTTTGACAGGATGATAATCTTAGATATGACGGGCCAAGACGTAAGGAGAAAATCAACAATGAATACCTCCTTAGAGTAAAACATTATGGTCATTAAAACTGACAGCGTGGAAGCGTATTTCCTATAAAAATTTTCTCTTTAAATCGGAACGCTAGCATTTGGCCTGGTGAACTGGCCATTGCATGAACGAAACGAAGTAGATGTAAGTATTCCCAAGCTGTTCAGTACTATTTAACACTTTAACATAAATGTTTACATTGCGAAAAGTGTAGCCGGGCCTTAAAATCCATATTATCATCGTACGAGACCCGGCTAATCACATTAAAGAAACATCTTCAAAAAAGGCAGAGGGTCAGCAACCATCTCAGTCAGGTTTTGAGGCATGAAAATAACAATATTGCTTGGATATCTTTTGATATAACGGAAAAACACGAAATAAAAGCTAACAAATTTCTTTCGCAGGAACATTGAGACACTCTCCCCAAACGATAAAATAGAAAGTAATCAATTTTGCTACGAAGATTATATATGTGTACTTGAGACGTGGAATGCAAACCATAGAAGGGATAAATTATACTAAAAGATTGGCATGGAGTTCCGACAAGTTCATTACTTCTCATCTGGAATGATTCCAGTATGCAATCCTGCAACAGCTAATTCCCACCAAGCGTCTACATCACAAAGTCTTCATGGGCGACAAATATAAGCAGTGCGAATCGTGATTTGCAACCAAGAAAGAATGTTTTTTTCCTTAATACCGTCTCATCAGAAATTATTATGGTAGCCTGACCCGTCTGAGATGCCCTACAGTAGACTAAATTAACAACAAATAGGGAGAAACATGTTGCGATTGGTACCCCAAATAAATATTGGTGGAACCTAGCAATCAAAACTCCACTGGACTGATACAGTTGTTTAGAATCACACATTAAATCCATGCTCTGTTGTAGAAGTAATCTGCTCAGTCAATGCCAATGCAGAAATAAAAATACAAGATATTTCCATACCATTGATGGAGGCTTTGCAGATGAAGTACTCAAGAAACGTTTTCAGCTTCATACCGCTTATTATTGGGGCTATATGATATACACCAATACACCCGGACCCAAATGTAGCTGACCTTGAATTTTTTGAGAAAGGAAGTGACTTCTTAATCCATAGGCTACAAATGGCCACTATATGTGGAATATTTCAAATATGTAAACAATTCTTACAATTCAAAAGATGAACGATTGTACAAGGGACGACGATAATTTCATTTTACTTACAGCCTAGCCATAGTGGAAATGGCAGGTCAAAATAAATACGCAATAAAGAAAAAGTGACACCATCCACCTAACCGTCCATCCATCTGTGCATACATACATACATGTTTGATTAAGTATGTGTGCGTGCGTGCATACTTGCGTTCTGTACTATATCTATCAATGTATACAAATGAATGATACCAATTATTATTGTAACAAGTGGGTATATACCAATACGCACAGAACAAAATATGTCTGAACTTTGACACAGCTCCTTAATTCATAAGATATCAATGGCCGCGGCATCTGGAACATTCAAAATCTATAAAACATTCTTACAATTCAAAGGACAAACGCTTGCACGAAGAACAACGAGAATTTCCTTTCCTTTACACCCTTGCCACTGGAAAGTGGCAGGTCAAAACTCAAAAATAAATTCACATTTAAGAGAAGGAGACAATAACCATACTTACACACAAACATACAAACGTATATACAGAGACCATTCTCCGCTATAGTAAGTATGTCTAGGTGAGTGTGTTTTGTAATGTATCAATCAATATATAGAGATGAACGAAATGGGAAAACTCGGTTTTTGACATGTCAAATCATGACCATGCACCGTCACATTTCTAGTGGTGGTTCATTTAATTCAATACAACGATATTTATTCTTTAGTAAAGGGTTATCCTTACTCCAGTAATGTAAAATGTGATATAAATTTATGATGAACAGGAATCACTGAAACATGCCAATACAGCAACTTCGAAGAAGTTTGAACCAGTAACAGATTTTGAATAAAACATTTTTCCTAAAGACTCTCATATACTATAGACAATATATACTAGGAGGCTGTGGCTTAGAGAATGGTTAAGAAATACAAATTGTCTTTCTTTAAGTGGAAGTGCAAACAATACAAACTCGGAACAACATACTTGCTTGTTTCGTACATGCATTTTAATAAGTGTTTCTACTCTTGACAGCAATTATCCCAGCGCATTACTGCTACTTTATTTTATCGAGCCCTCAAGGATGAGAGGCAAAGTTATCCTCGCCGGGATTTGAACTCGGAACAACATACTTGCTTCATTCGTACATGCATTTTAATAATTGTTTCTACTCTTGACACAAGGCCAGCAATTAACCCAGTGCATTTCTGCTACTTTATTTTATCGACCCCGTAAGGATGAAAGGCAAAGTTAACGTCGCCGGGATTTTAACTCAGACTGTAATGGGACGTAACTCTATGCTGGAAAGCATGGCGTCCGACCCTCTACCGATACTGCCAATCCATGCATGTTAATAATGTATGATACTTTATAACGCTATGTGTGTGTGCATATGTGCAAGATATTTTATTTCCCGTTGCTCCAGTCTGCTCAGCTGGAAAAAAATAAGCTGTACCTGTAATTCAAACGGCCAGCCTTGTCACATTCTGTGACACGCTGTATCTCCATGAGATCTCGTTAAGTGTACATGTGTCTGTGAAATTATCAGCCGTTAGTTTCACGAGCAGGTTGTTCCATTGATCGTATCAACTGGAACACGCGTCGTCGTTATTGACGGAGTCTCATTTATATATGTATATGTGATGCCTGTGTAATATTTTGCTTATAAATGTCAACATAACCTATTGATGCCGACTACAATTTGAACTTTCATGTATGCAATTTCACATCTCACTTGAATTTCAATAAAACCTTGTTCGTAATTTCTATTAGCTGCCATCCACAGCCACGGAGAAATTCACAATGATTAAAATAGACCTGGCGTGTTTCAGTAAATTCTATCTATGAATTTAGTGGCAAATATAAAGCTCTATAAGAAGACATCTCTCCCCGAGCCACAAGCTGTTGGCCTCAATCCAAACCACCTGGCTGTAAACCAATTTGGAAATGTTATATATGCATACTATATTTTAAAAATATATAATATAAATATTGCATATATATATATGAGTGTGTGTATGTGTGTGTGTGTATAAATGTGGGATTTGTGCCAAGAAAGTTCCCAATCGAGGCACAATTTCTTGGACAAAGTTGTTTAAGGAAATCCAGCAGCCTTTCCTCTATACGCCACTGAGCCAGTGTCTTTGCAATTCATTTCTACAGCTGAATAAACAGGAGCAACGTGAAATGAAGTGTTTTACTCAAAGATAGAACGCACCACGTATCTTA
>OZ024745.1:57958799-57971299 GCA_964016885.1 Eledone cirrhosa
GAATTAAAATATATAGCTTTTGAGGAGTGGTGTCATGTGTAAGCTTAACAAGCTGGGAGCACATTGTCATAAAACTGCCTATCTAACTTCTCCACATTTCTGACAGATCAGCAGCATGTTTCGGTGAGGGCCTGAGCTGCCGACTTTATAGAAGGGTCTGGGAAAGGTGAGCCAAACAAATTCCTATTCAACTATCTAGATAGTATGTAACTTGTAGCTCTTAGCCTATTGCAAATACACAGGAGGTAAATACAGATTAGGTGTGGTAACCTGGAACACCAGCATAATTTGTGATTGCAACAGGTGTCTGGCATGATAGCAAAATACTGACAAAATACTGCCTCTCAGTAACCCGTTTTAGTAATGAACATCAAGTGACAGACACAGGCGTAGGGTACACATTTTTCTGGAATGGTACACCAAAGGGTTGCCATTTGTGCAGTGTTAACCGAACAAATTTAACATACGCATATCATTTGTGGTAGAAACATGATCTTTCTGTTCGTGCTCCCACGCTTGACAGAGCAAAGAATCTATCATAGCATTCTATCGAGAGATTAGATGATTCATAATCCCGATTCCAAACGCATACTAGGCTCTCCTTGATGATTCAACCACACAAATTATACCTAGTCACGAGATGTGGGATGCCCTAGGGAATCATTGTCAACGCTAGATGAACGGTAATAGTATTCACATTCTTCAGCATTGCACTGAATTTAAATTCCTTAATTTCAACACAGTTTGCCACCACAATGATGTTCATAATATTACAAGTATTCACTCAAGATCCTAACATAGGCATATTTTCGATTCTCTTCGTATAATCGAGGACTTTCCAAACCTGCGTTCAGAGGGTGCAGATGTCGTTGCTCACAACGAAAGAGACATGCAAGTTTTAATGAATCTCTTACTTTGGACAGGCATTTCTTTAGACATCCCTTCAACCTGAAGAAAACTAAGTTCATTTTCACTCCGCCTCAAGACAAACCTATGTCAAACATAATACCTTAGTCCTGGTACAAGATTGCAAATGCCAAGTATCATAGAATTTAGGCATTGTTATATGGAAATCGTGAGCAATATTAATTATTAAGGAGTTAGATGATAATCACTTATTTTTCTTTTAGGAGATTGACATAACGTGTGTGTAATTTGACATGATTTGTGTGTAATTTACTTGTGTGACATTAGCCAAATCGAAGGAAGTTATTTACAGTGTTTACAATATGCTGAAGGTAACTAACTTTCCTATTAAGAAAAATAGCGATCTTCTTTAAAACGATAATTGTTTCTACTTTAGGCACAAGGCCAGCAATTACCCAGTGCATTACTGGTACTTTATTTTATCGACCCCGTAAGGATGAAAGGCAAAGTCAACCTCGACTGGATTTGAACTCAGATCGTAAAGGGACGTAACTATGCTGGAAAGCATGGCGTCCGACCCTCTACCGATACTTCCAATCCACCGCCCGATAATATGGTTTGTGACTTCAAGCAGAATGTTGGTCATAATATTTCTTAATGAACTTAGCGCTAAAGAAAGTAGGGTATAATTATACTATTTAGTTGGGATAGAACCGAAGCCATGCTTCGTATTGTATGGATCGCATTATTATAGTTAAGTTGAGCATGGTGGTTGGCAGTATCGGTTAAGCGCCGGACAACATGCTTTGTAGCAGAGAGTTACGGCCCTTTATGTTCTGCGTTCAAATCCCGCCGAGGCTATCTTTACCTTTCATCCTTACGGGGTCGATAAAATAAAGTACCAGTAACATACTGGGGTCGATTTAATCGACTTTCCCTTCCCCAAAAATGTGCTGGCCTTGTGCCTAAATCAGAAACCATTATTATAGTTAAGTGTAGAACGGATCCGGCTATCGGCCGAGTCCATAATGAAGATCGACCTGCCGCCTTCTTTTGGCCAGGAAGGGCAGGCAATTGTCCTCTGCCTGGTGGCAGTAGCGAAAGAGGTTGTATGGTGGACGAGGTTGAAAAGACTGAAGACAGACACTTTTCTCTTCGGCCAATCCCTCATGAACTTTTTCAAGTTTCACTTGGAGAGGAAGATGAGAGTGGAGAGAGAAGTGCTGCCCCCCCCCCCAGTATTTTTATTGTTACTTTGTTATTGTTATTCATATTGTTTACTCGATTTTTCTGTAAAACCCCACTGTCCCAGTCTCCTGTATTGTCTCCTATATGTCGACCCTTGTGGCCAATAAATGAAATCATTATTATGGATTAGCAGTATCGGTTGAGGGTCTGGCGCCATGCTTTGGTACATAGAATTATGGCCCTTGCGATTCTGAGTTCAAATCCTGCCGAGGTTAACTTTGCCTTTCATCCTTACGGGGTCGATAAAATAAAGTACCAGTAATGAGCTGGGTAATTGCTGGCCTTGTGTCAAAAGGAGAAACAATTATTATAGTTAAGTTTTAAAGCTAGGAATGTGTACGTGCACACATTCTACACAAGAAGTTAAATTGAATTTCTCAGTGTGTTTCATTTTATTTCAAATCGTACTGTATAGAAACGTATTTGGTATAATTACATATTCAGTAATGTACAAAGCGTTGTACTTTTCGGCATTGAATAGTCTGGTGTATGAGATAAAAATCATTTCATTGAGGTTCACAGAAAAGTTTTAGAATGTCTGTGCTGATATTTTAAAGTCGTCTACTCCATCGAAGGAATTTCTAAATTACTTATTTAGAAACAACTATTGTTTAAAATATTTTAAATGTTCATATCTATACACACAGGTATCATTTGGCACGTCAATTTTAAATGGACAAAAGAACCTCAAAAGACACAAATGCGCAGATGTGACATTGCTATTTGTTACTGAAATAGGATTTAAAAAATATGATATGTTCAGTTAGTGTGTATCAATTATGACTAGAATGCACGGTGATAATATAAAACGAATGAACTTGCCAAATGGATGAAATCATGTACATTCACGCTAGGGAAAAACTATAAACGTAGAGCCCAAGTTGTGGGTCATATGAGATGATTCAAACACCAAGTTAGGGTAACCTTTTCCGCTAAGAAAGCCATAGTAAACCCAGGCGTTAGATGAACACCATTATCCAGCAGGATCCCTTCCATTCGTATTTTGCATGACCACACAACATCACTATCTTACACGTCTATGCTCCAGTTTCTTGATTAATAAATATTGATTATAAACACCTATGCATTCCAATCATCATGATTGCTTTTAACTGAAAATAGAATCAGTGCTAAAGTGTGTGCAAGTGTGTGCACTGTACATGCGTACAATAGTAGCTTATAATTCTTGTTTTTAATGTGATACCTTCCCCCTCCCATAATTTTCCCACCATTGATATTTACTACACCAAACTAACCTTTTCCTACCTATTTCTATGAATTTTGCCATCACTAATTATCTAGCTTCTCCTAGCACAACTAATCATAAATATTAGGTTTTTGTTATATTCCTATAGAGATTGAAAAAAAACCCAGAATATCGTAGTAATCAACGAGATAGAATACAGTTTTACAAATAAAGTAGACATATTCTGTTTTACTGCTTTCTAGCATCTGGCCTGATCCAGGAATGTTATATATATATATAATATATATATATATCAATTTGATATATATATATATATATATATATATATATATATATATATATATAAAAATATATATATATATATATATATATATATATATATAGTAATAATAATAAAATTGAAGACTAAAATCCAAAGAGGGCTCGATAAGGAAAATATATATCAAATATATAAGAACCGTAGAGTAAATATTTATTAAAATAACAGATTAAAGTTTAAGCAAAGAATCGCTGCTTTCAGCTTAAACTTTAATCTGTTATTTTAATAAATATATATATATATATATCAAAATGAAAATCTGAAGGCAAGGTAAAATTCCAATCATTTCATCACGACACATGTTTCAATAAGAGATAGATCGATTGTGAAGCCATAATCGATTATCACTGATCTCATCAGGTGAAAATGAATTGTCTTCAAATTCTTTATATATATATATATATATATATATATATATATATATATATATATATATATATATATATATATATATATATATATATATATATATATATATATATATATATATATATATATATACATGTATATATATATGTATATATATATTTGTATATATATATATCTATATATATATATATATATATATATATATATATATATATATATATATATATATATATATACATCTATCTAAGGCGGGTAAAATTCCCGAGATCCATGGACGAGTTCTCTCCAGCGGTCTCTGTCCCTCATTATCGCTGCCATGTCCTGCGTCTCCAACAGACCAGTGTCTGTCCTTAGGGCATCAACATACGTTAACCTTGGTCTTCCTCTTCTAATGTGACCATGTAGGGGCTCCCACAGGAGCACTGAGTGCAATGTCAAGTGGAGTCTGTGCTGCTGTACTGACCAAGAAACTCACTCAGATGGTGGATGAGTGCTACACGAGAATGCTGAGGATGGCTCTGAACATTAATCAGTATACACTGAGGATGAAAAACTCAGAGCTGTATGGGAGCATCCCAAAAGTCAGCTCAAAAGTGACACAGAGGAGACTGAGGTTAGCTGGACATGCTCACCGACATATATATGCATATATATATATATATATATATATATAGAGAGAGAGAGAGAGAGAGAGAGAGAGAGAGAGAGAGAGAGGGAGAGAGAGACATGTGCAAACAGCCGAAGTGTATGACAAATTCTGTCTTTAAAGGTTTGTAAGGTGTGTAACCGAAAATGTAACAATGTGTCTATAAATGTATACATTTATAATATGCTGACATGTTAACATCCCAGAAAATGCGTATTTCCTAGTAAATTGAAATATTGATAAACACCTTTAATCCATTTTCGGGTCAAATTATATCCTCATCAGAAGACGTGCATATTATTCAATCAACAAGGAAACACATATTTGATAGGTATACGAGATTTTTCAAAAAAGTAACAGGACTTAGCCTGGTGTGTGAAACATAATTGGGTTGGGGATTAGAAGGTTGAGTATTTTACCCTTTAAATCAGAGGTTGATAATTGACCCTCTAAATCACTCGCATAGAATGCGGCTCACCATACGGCAGGCCGCACTGTTAGAATAATTAGAATATTCAAGGCAAATTTCAAATTAGGGGTGCCATTCAGAAAGCCAAATTGTTTGCCCTAAATGTTCTAAATATAGGTTTTAAATTAATATTAATATGTGACACATGCCCCCGCGTAAACGCTTTGAAACCAAACAAGCAAACACATGCAATTGCTTGTTTACTCTAAATCCTAATACATCTTGTAATGTTGTTCAATGAATATTGGACCCTCTTGCTATCAGTGTTCGACGCTAAAAACTGATATGTAACCATTTGAATAATGGTTGGTTGCACTGTGAAACTAGCTGTCAGTACAATTTTCTATTAAAACCACTTTTCTTGAATGTGTAGTACATTTTTTACTCTAGACGACAACCACAAACGCCGTGGTAGGATTAATAACACAGACACACAAACAACGTGACTGGTTCCCTCTTTTTATCATATCACACTGACGACTGGCTTGTTATTATATGATTTAGATTAATCTTAGTTTTGGCTAGTGCTATGTAAATATTTTTTTTATAAATAGAAAAATCAATAATTTTCAGAGATATAAAAGAATATTACATAATGTTTTCTGTTTCTCTTTTTATATACGAAGCAGAGATAAGACTGAATCAGCAAATGTGTCATGAGTCACATGAATGTGAATATTATAGCATACATAGATCATGAGTCGCGTTTTTAAAAGCTCTGGACTTGAGGAAATATATTAGATGAGATTTATCAATCTACAAAATTAATATTGTGTTTCAGGATCACATTATTGTACACATACATTTCAAATGTATCTTTTGATTTACATGTTTTATAGCTCACTACATAAATAGTATGTTCCGGGCATGGCGCTGAGTGAATATTAACTGTGGCTAAATACATACTTGCCCCAACCTAAATATTCATTCACCGCTGTTGTTTACATCACTATATTATGTTTTTTTTATTTACATTTCTTATAATGGAGTTATGTTGATACAACTAGTCTTAATGACAAATATGTTCCTCTTCAAATTTCACAAGCATCATATGGCATTGCTTTCTCCACTCAGTCCTATAATTGGCAACATTTTACCAGCTGTTAATATTCATATTCAGGCGGTTTAAATTCTGCCTAAGCTTGGAAATAGGGTCTTTAATGTGAAGTAGATGTCAGCTTGGTTTTCTACGAAAGCTTTCAAATTGACCAAATAAGCATTTGAGGGAATTATTCACTCATTAATTCTCAAAGCATGGCCCACACCATATCATCTGAAATTAGACCAAGAATGTTTCTATTCCAGAAGTATTGCATTGCGAAAGCACTTAACTATTTTTCACACAATTATCCCATTTTACACCACAGATATGTCTTAGACACCTCATACAGAGACTTCACATTTGATTTATGTGTCGAAGCAAAGGCCCGAGTTAGTCTGACATCACTTTTATCATGGCTGTGCATCATGCCATAGTAGAGCATTGCCCATGACCTGATCTAGAGTGCCTCCAAGTGGTTTTATATTTATTAACCTGTTCAAACAAGGTATTTGTTATACAGAGACCAAACACACTGCACAAGGTGAGTAAAAGAAGTTCATTTGAATTGGTGTTACTTATGCTATGTTTGTTTAAAGAATTTTACCAGTTAAGATGATCGCCAGCATTTAAACCACCCAGGAGTATGAACTTGTCATATCTCCGCATATGATTTAATGTTTCACGAAGATCAGAGTAAAACTTATTTTACTTGTCTGTTTGGGGCATAGCAGGTAATCAAGATAGCATGCTTATTTTTACTATTTGGAAGTCGTAAATTGATAAGATGCTCATTTATGCCCGTTGGCAATGATTCAAGTTGGTTTACAATGCCAGTTATGATGACAAAGGCCACTCCAAATTCTCGTTTTTCAGTTTCGGTTTTGCATATTCAAACGAATATGTTAAACACAACGCATTGTTATATCACAAATGTAGTAATATAACAATGACTGTTATACAACAATAATAGTATCCGTTTCATAACTATATTACATATCAAGAATCTTGCAAAACAAACAAATATATATATATATATATATATATATATATATATATATATATATATATATATATATATATATATATATACAAAGTGTTAAAACGATCAAATTTTAGTTTAGAGCATTTATTTGTTGACAAATGTTTCTTCCAGAGGGAAGTCTGGAATCATCGGAGCATAAGGAATGTTGAAACATGTAACTAAAATCCTAGTCATATAGAATATTTAAGGAACATAATTGTTATTAGTATCAAAGGCATCATGTCGAGAGTCAGGAGTTAAAAAGATATTCTGCTTGAAAGAATACAATTACAGGCAGCACTGGTTGGAAGTGTAATAGGTATAAGTAAAAAGCACAAGCAAAATCTATATATATATATTTATTAAAATAACAGATTAAAGAATCGCTACTTTCACCCTTAACGGGATCATCTGAAACTAAAAAAATGAATCTGTGAACGCAGAAGTAAATATTTCGAAAAACGTTGCAACCGAAGGAAGACATGAAAAAAACGAAGATAATACGTCATTATTTGGAGCGGTGAAAACAATTACACGCAAAGACAAAACCACGTTTATGGTATAAATGAAGTTGTAGACTAATATTCGATTAGGTGGATCGTGGAGACGTTCTCTGTCAAGGAACGAAAGAAACAAAGAAACGTCTTTATGTGGACCAATGAGAACAATTACACGCAAAGATAAAACCACATTTATGGTATAACTGAAGTCGTAGACTAAAATTCTATTTAGGAAACTGAATGATTCTCGGCTTCAGAGTTAAGAATAATGTAAATAAATTACAGAGGGAATTAAAATCAACAAAAATTAAATATATACATGCGCGCATCCATATACGTACATACACATGCATACGCGAAAACACCCGCCATGGGTCTGAAAATACAAGCACGTACACAAACAAACACGCACGCACGTATAGAACCCACGCAACGCCTTTACCCACACACATACGAACGTATGCACCAAATACACATAAAAATATATATAAAATATATACGATATTAAACAAATGGAAACTATATTTATAAAACCATATTTATTTCATTATACATATTTCAGGGATACCATATTAAAAATATGGTATGCCTTCGTCAGATAAAATACAATATATAAACAGTTTTATAAATAATTTTGACGTACCATAAATATAAGCGACCATTAAGATAGGAGGCTGGCTTGGTATTAAAATATATATATATATGTGTGTGTGTGGGCGTGTTTACATATAATTATATAAACGTATATAAATATACACACATAAATACGTATATAACGCGCGCACACACATACCTACATGTAAATACACATATGTTCACTAAACTACGTCAACCAAAACATAAAGTACTCACACCCTACATACGTATGAACCCGCATACTCACACAGACGCAAAACTCACGTATACACATAACCATATGCACATGTACCAGTATATATAATATAATATATACGCCTATAACATATACAAGAAAATATACGTACGAGAAGGTATACGTACCTTCACAAAACATACAGGTAATATATACTTACCTATACAAATAAGTACTGGTATAAACATAACATATACTTAGCTACCACATCAAGACGTAAAATATCCGCGTATAGTTCGTACTATCCGTTATGGTATAATGTGGGGATGTAATACAGGAAAGTTTTGTGCAATTCATGTTTACAAGCCGAAATAGAATTTTAGTCTACGACTTCAGTTATACCATACACGTGGTTTTGTCTTTGCGTGTAATTGTTCTCATTGGTCCACATAATGACGTATCTTCGTTTTTTTCGTTCCTTGACAGAGACCGTCTCCACGATCCACCTAATAGAATATTAGTCTACGACTTCATTTATACCATAAACGTGGTTTTGTCTATGCGTGTAATTGTTTTCATCGGTCCAAATAATGACGTATTATCTTCGTTGATTTCAGTTCTTTGCCGGAGAACGTTTGCACTAACCAAAGTATCGTCTTCCTGTCTTCCTTCGGTTGCAACGTTTTTCAAAATATTTACCTCTGCGTTCACAGATTGATTTTTTTAGTTTCAGATGATCCCGTTAAGGGTGAAAGCAGCGATTCTTTGCTTAAACATTGATCTGTTATTTAATAAATATTTTCTCTACGGTTCTTATATATTTGATATATATTTATCCTTATCGATCCCTCTTTGGATTTTAGTCTTCAAATTTATTATTAATACTATATATATATATATATATATATATATATATATATATATATATATATATATATATATATATATATATATATATATATATATATATATATATGTGGGAAAAGTTCGAATCTAGCTATCGAAACGGCCGGAGTTCAGCCGTCGGGTCCTGACTCTTTTCGCATTACCCACTCTACTATCCTAATATCGAGTACTCTGGTGTGTTATGGTCCACCTGGTTTCTTACCACTCTTTGTTTGTTTGTATATATATATAGTGAGCAAAGGCACTGCACGAAGCCAGTCCCACTCTCTTAACCAAGATGATATTTACCAAAAAGAAGAACAAGTCAACATCATTGGATACCATCAGGGTTGCAGGTGTTATATCAGAGTTTTCCTTCTCCTAGAATTCTGCGTTGACAAAGGCTAAGGGGTCATCTCTCCCGGTGGTTTTGGATGGCCATTGACTCTGAAGAGCTCCTTTGCCCTTTGATAGGTTTTGTTTTTATTCCTGCAGGATGTCCAAAGTCACCCTCTTCACCAAGAATCCTTGGTAGGGTTGCCAGTTTAGTCGCCAACGACCCGAAGATGGGACAGGTTGTACTGGTAACATGTATCCTAGTACAACCTGTCCCATGGTAGGGTCGTTGGCGACTAAACTGGCAACCTTACCAAGGTTTCTTGGTGAGGAGGGTGACTTTGGACATCCTGCAGGAATAAAAACAAAACCTATCAAAGGGCAAAGGAACTCTTCAGAGTCAATGGCCAACCAAAATCACCGGGAGAGATGACCCCTTATCCTTTGTCAAGGCAGAATTCTAGGAGAAGGAAAACTCTGATATAACACCTGCAACCCTGATGGTATCCAATGATGTTGACTTGTTCTTCTTTTTGGTAAATATCATCTTGGTTAAGAGAGTGGGACTGGCTTTGTGCAATGCCTTTGCTCACTATAAAAGCTTTACGGCACAGGCATTGCTTTATATCTAGAGATATCTCTGCACTTGTCGTCACATGGTACCATGGGCCCAGTACTATGTGTCAATAATTGTCGCAAGTGTAGTGTTTGTACCAGAGTTTTCAAGTCACTGGCTGGACTAAAAAGTCACACTCGTTCAGCGCATCGGTAGGGGTTCTCCTACATGGATATAAAGTAGTGGCCGTACTCGAAAACGAGTTGGCAGCCACCATGTATATATATATATATATATATATATATATATATATATATATATATATATATATATATATATAAATGGAATAGAATGAAACGAAATTTCATTTCTCACTCTTATTACGGCACTTACTTAAATGTAAGTATGTATGTATGTATACGTACATACATATATGTATACAGACGTACAGCAGTATGTATATATATACATACATGCACACATATATATATATGCACGTATCGGTTTACCGAACATTTATTATAATGCTCGGTTTGTTTGTTTGCAAACAAACAAACAGCCCGAATTACGCCTTACAGTGTTTAGTGACAGCTAATAAGCTTGAAACTAGTACATCATTCCTGTGTCAGTGTTGAATAAAAAGGTGACGTGGATGCCTAAACACTGAACGGCGTAATTCGGGCTGTTTGTTTGTTTACAAACAAACAAACTGAGCATTATAATAAATGTTCGGTAAACCGATACGTGCATATATATATATGTGTGCATGTATGTATATATATACATACTGCTGTACGTCTGTATTCATATATGTATGTACGTATACATATATATATATATATATATATGGGGAATACGTATACATATATATATATATATATGTGTGAATGAAAATGTCAACTGTAACTTGAATTTGACTTAAAGCCAAATAGTGGAATCAGTTTGCTGTGGCAGTGTAGTAGTTTAAACTATATACCACTTGTTTTTGTCCCTATTATTTAGTTGCTGGTGCTGCATGTCTTCAGTAGTGACACAAATAATTTAGTGGTGTTGTTGCTATTGTTTACTTGTAGTCTACTTTCAAAGAACACAGCCATAGCCACGACCTGTTCTAACGATGATATCAAAGTCTTTTTTATTCAGCTGTATTTTCTCTAGGTTCCAATGAAGCGTATTCTTCATTTTTCCGACATCTTGAGTTTCCACATTGATTCGTAGCATGAGAGGCTATATTACTCATGTTTCTTCCTACTGAAATATATACTAAGTGAAAGAAATACCAACACACCTTGATACTACGTCGAATTCTTAACTTGCCGGAAAATTGCCTAATGCTCTTATGCTTCAAATAAGATTTACAGTAACAGAAATAACCATGGAAATATTACAAATATGATTTATTAACATTTTCATTCAACGTTCTTAAATCACTCTATGTCGCGCTTTGATGCTAAATTTACCATAGGCCGATTAGGAATCGAAACCACATCCCAGTCATTGACCCACACCAAGTATGTCTCATGAAACTATAACACATATATAAAGAGATTTTGTAGCGTCTACAGAATTCTAATCTACCAGAGTCTTATATATATCGTTCTCATTCTATAAATATATAGTGCTTTGCGTTCACAGAAAAATGCCTGCGTATTATAATTTAATTTCTAATAACTACACACTTACGTATCTGCGTTTCACCAACATATAAATAAAGGAACTTAAAGTTCCATATTTGCACCAAATGAAAGAATAATTGTATTGCATTTGAAAATATAATTGTACACCATCTCAGAAACAGCAATGTACAACATTCAATTATCTATTGTTTGTTTTATGAAGTAACCAAACATAATCAGCATAAGATAATAAAATATTTCTCTTCAGAATGTATTAGAATTGTTTGACTAGAGGGTAGGTCAAATTTATTCGATGTTTACTTATATAGAATAGGTGAATATTTTATTGGAACTATTTCGAATGTAACAAGCAATTTAAATTGACGTTTTATTGACATCATGAAAGTACGAATTTTTACACATTCCAGAACACAAACTACTACTACTACTACTACTACTACTACTACTACTACTACTACTACTACTTTTTTTCTTCTTCTTCTTCTTCTTCTTCTTCTTCTTCTTCTTCTTCTTCTTCTTCTTCTTCTCCTTCTTCTTCTTCTTCTTCTTCTTCTTCTTCTTCTGCTACTCCTACTACTACTACGACT
>OZ024745.1:57976299-58061871 GCA_964016885.1 Eledone cirrhosa
TGATCTTTTCTATTTGAAGATGGTTTAATGTTTTTCAAGGAGAACTGGCAACTATATTTATCAAGTCTAACAGCCAGCTAAGGGCTTGCTAGTTACCTGGAGGATGGTTAAAATGATACTGTAATGGATTATCAACAATAAATTCTATAGCAAATGTAGGTGCTAAAATAATTAATGTAGTGATCCAATACTTTTTTATTATTTGAAACTATACACAGCATGATGTAAACATCATTAGCTTAAAATATAACCCTAGTTAAAAAAAGACAGGGAAGAACATGAGATGATATAAGATTAATTGTAATTACTTTGATAACTTCAGACATATTTCGATGTTATTAGATCTCAGACATAAGATTTGCTGCAATGATTCCCAATATTTAAAGTTCTTCAAAGCTTACCCCAGCTAAGCCTTGTTCAAATAAAAAAAAATGATTAAAAGTCGTCTAGTCAGAAATACCATTTCATTTTTCTTTTTTCAGTCATTTGATTTAGTACTATATCATCAAATGCGTACATAACATGTTAAAGATGGTACAGTTTGTTTTCAGTGATATTTTACATTTAATTTTAGGTGGGTCTGTCATCTTCAACAAACTTCTCTAGTTCTTTTCTGAAATGTTTATGTTATCTAATGAGATTGCCTTTAGGAAATGTTTTACCAAACTTAATCACGACCTTTTGCTTTGAATTTCCTTTCAAAACTATAGAAACAATACATTTAGTTATCAATAAATTAACCGTGATAATCCACACATCTCTACTTTTTCCCATTATATAAACCTTTATCATTTGAATTCTTAACAGCAACGATCCATGCCATTTTATTTCTCCGTGATTCTCAAATATTTCCTACAGCTGAATTCTCTAACTAAGCCGAATCTCATCTTTAATGTTCTATATCCTATACAATTAATCAGTTGTCTAAGTTACGTCATACCATCGGATATAATAGACGCAGAATTGCGAGGGTGAATAATTAACGTTTGAAATGGTTTCTTTGAATCTGCTTGCTCATATTACTACAAGGTATCTGATGACCAGTAGCCATCTAATTCAGCACGTAAGTTGCTAATTATTTATTTGTTGTACGACTTGTACATTTCAATTAACCTTTCTGGAAAACTAGACGGAACTTCCATTGGTATCGCTCTTTTAGTTGTCAAATGATTACAGCATCCAACGGGAAACTGACGCGTTTTCGTTACATTCAAATTACTGCTTCTGTTACTCTTATCATAAATTCCTTATGGCCCATTTCACTAAGCAGATAACACCTGTTATAACAATATTCTGTGTCAGGAAAAGCACACAAGTGTTCCCTTCTCATTTGTTTATTTTTTGTTTTATTTTTTTGGTGGGGTGAGTTAATGGGTCTGGAAATTACAGTGATTGCATTTAGAATGATCTGCATATCTTATTTTTCCAGTTTTGTATTTGTTGTTTGATAAGCAAGATATATTACTCGGAGTATAGAACAATTAACCTGGTTTTAAATAGATATTTATAATCATAATTCATAACGGCTGACAGAGGGAACACTGGCTAGCTTCATTAGGTGCAGTGTTCATATTAAATTTGCCTTGCATGTGATTTTTGGAAGGGCGTGTGTTACGCATGACTGGTGAAAATTTGCAACATTATTTTAATTGAAGCGTCTGATAGATTGCCTTGCAAAATTGAATCTGGTTGAAAAGACTTTCAGTCTTCAGAGACGAATAAAAAAAATACCAACCTAATACTAGGACTGGGTCTGATCTACCTCTCTCGCCCTACCTTTCTCTCTCCCTCTCCCTCTCTCTCTCTCTGTATATATACGTATATATGTGTGTGTGTGTCTGTGTGGGTGTGTATGCATGTATCTTAGTACCACGATGGTCATTACTGAGTTCCCCTTGTATTATGATAATCCTGGAGAAAATAAGAGGTGTGCTTATTAATTCCACGCACGCAAATGCCCATTTCTTCAGTTGTAGGAGTTCACAAGCCATAATATTAGATTATTTCTAAGCGCTGATTCAGTTCACGAATTACTTTACACGGATATGGTTCTGTGAAATATTCAGTCGCCTACACGTAAATTCCATGAGTATGGATTAGATTGGTCGTATGATGAGAAACTCCTTCATATGAATATATCAAGAACTGTGGGCAGCAATTCATTCCTCTATACTATGTGTGTATGTATATCTTCCAATTATTATTATTTTTTTTTTTTTTTTTTTACTATTCTTTGTCTCTTCCTTTCGCTCACTATCTCTTCTCTCTATCTATTCATCTGTCTATCTATCTATCTATCTATCTATCTATCTATCTATCTATCTATCTATCTATCTATCTATCAATCTAGCTGTCGTCTGTTCTACAGTGTGGATGTCATTCACTTCGCACAGAAGTTTTGTTCAAATTTATTGAGGAAATTTTGTGAGTTCAAACTTAATTTTGATACAATTGTGTAGCTTGACCCTCCGTCTGAACTGTCAGGCGGTGGGTCAGCTCATCTTTACCCCTCCTAGAGGTGAAAAACCTGTTTTAAAAAAAAAATTTGTGTAAAAAATTTCAATCGTCTAACAGAAATGTTAAACGTAGCGAACGAAAATAGTGGTGGGGGGACAGCGGTAAGAGTTGTAAGCTCGCACGCTTTAGTCCTCCCTTCCTTCCCAACTAACGTCATAGAGAAGGAAGGAAAAATTAAAATAAAAACAGACGAATCTGCGGAGAAAAAATTAAATGACGAAAACACAAATCTGGACTTGGATTCCAACAACGAAAAAAAAAAATTTGAAAAATTGCATGACAATACTAATAACACAAACAAAGACACAACAAACACAAAAATAACAGTTGAAAATAACACCATATCAGAAAACAAAGCAGACGACAAGATTTCATTTGCACAGAAAACAAAGAAATCTTTGACTTATATAGCGGAAAACATTTCAGATGTGGTACGAAGGATCACGGACGCCAAACAATGCATAAGTGAAGGAGAGAATGGTATTTTATCGGTAAAAATACCTCAAGAATTCACGAAAGACATTGAAAGCCGAACGGTCAAGTTTCGGACCATCAACAACAGTACAAAAAAACCTGAACAGCCTTCTCAAGCAGACATCAAAACAGTACTCACAGAAGTACTTAATGAAACCACTTTCATAAGAAAAGACAGACTGTATGGAAGCCTAGCAATTATCATGAAGAACGAATCGGCGGCAAAAAAATGTGCTTTGTCACCGATTCGTTCGAAAAATTTCACCTTTTATCCATCTTATATGGGGAAAAGAACTCAACGCATATGGCTGGATGCAATGATGCCAGATGTGGACTACTGCTGGCTCATAGCTGGCTTCATCGATCCAGTGAATGACAACGTGATTTCCATTGGGAAAACCACAGGCAATGCGTTCAGTGGAACAGGTATAGAGCTGGTAGTACAAATGAAGCCTGAACGCATCGCCCAAATACCCGACAGAATCCTATTAGAGGACCACGGGTATATAAACATTAGCGTGGAGGGGAGAAGGCCGTCCTGCCATATCTGTGCAGGCAGAGGGCACCTGAAGGCCGCTTGTCCCCAACTCAACAAAAAGAAAACCCTGCTACCAACACCAGCTCCACCACCACCACCACAACAGATAAACAAACAACAAAACTCAGTCCCACCCAACCCGTCCCTCAGTAAAACCACAACACCACCACAACACAAACAGTCACAACACATTACCCCAAAACAAAATACAGGCCCACCCAACCTCTCACTCAATAAAACAACACAACCACCGCAGACACAACACACAACACAGTCTAACATAGTGACATCCATCTCCCCCACAAAGAAAACCAGCACGGAAACATTACCAGCAAACATACCTCTTCCCTCCAACACTGAAGATAACCCAACGAATTCGGAGGAAGAAACGGAGTCCTTCAGACAGATTAAAAGGAAAAAAAGAAAACATGTGCAAAACACACAAGGACAAACAACCCCCACCCAAATCTCAACACAATCCAACAAAACAGAAAACACCCCTCCAGCAACAAACAAAACCAAACCTGCCCCTCCCCTCTTCGAAACACTCACACCATCGGAAAAATAGACATTACACTATACTTACATCAACAGAAACAATAATAAATTAAATGAACTCATATACAATAATCCTTCGGTACAAACCGAAGGTGTAAACTTTGTTTCGTCAGAAAACTACCCACATTTAAAACTAATAAAGATCCCAATGAACCTCTACCAAAAACTAAAAAAGGATTTTAAGGAGGACGTAGGACCACCCTCTGTCAAACCCATAAACCGCGTCCTACTAAAAAGCTTTCCCCCTCCCCTTCCCCTCCCCAACACAACTCCAAACACCCCAACCCCACCACACACTGACGACCCCACACCACCACAAGACACCCCTTCACCCAACACCCCCGACCCCATGGAAGTCGTGCAACCCGAACCCCGGGAAGCGGAAAGGTAGGTCTCTACACTCTCCTTTGGCTCTGCCGCCCACATGGATGTGTTAAGAGTAGGATGTTTGAATGCACGTGGCCTGGGCTCAACTTGGAAGCAAGCAAAGCTTCTAAATGACCTCAGGTCATATAGTATAAATGTAATGGTTATCTGTGAGACTCGAATCAGCGTCTTGCGGCAGCTGGCCCCCACCTTCGATGACTTTGAGGTGCATGCATCTCTCTGTCAACCTGGAGGTGGGGGTGGGGTTGTCGTACTGCTGCAAAAACACCTGGGTCTTGCCGTACAGGTTGTGCACTCGGACCCGGAGGGTCGTTTGTTGGTGCTAGACGTTGGCAGTAGTGAAAGTGCGGCCTTGAGACTGGTCGTCGTCTACTCCCCTTTCGGAGCTGAACGGCCCGACTTCTTCCAGCGTTTGGAGACTTTCCTGGGAACGTCGCGTTCCCTGCTTCTAGCGGGGGATTGGAATGACATCCTGGATGCACGTTGGGACTATGCAGGAGCATGTCCTAATAGAGGGGGGTGTAACAGCCTCAAGGGGTTACTCGACCGTTTTAACTTGGTCGATAGATATCGACTAGATTTTCCAACTGTGCCTACCTGGACTTGGAGAAACCACAGTGGTCAATCTAGATCGTACTTAGATAGATTCTTAGTTAGAAGTAAGGATAGGGACATATTAAGCTGTCCAGAAATGCGCACGGTTGGCTACACGGATCACAAATTAGTGACCTGCGTGGTCAATCTCGAGAAAACACATAGACAGGGTCCCGGTTACTGGAAACTTAATTTGTCTTTACCGGCAAAAGAGACTTACAGAAACCGGATTAGCAGATTAGTTAAGGAGAGGTTGACGGGTGCAATCGTCAACAACCGATGGTGGGCATCTCTCAAAAGAGAGATTAGAACAGAATCAATAAGTTATAGCAAGATGTTAGCTGCCGATAGGAATAGAAACGAGAAAGAATTAACAGGTAAATTAGAAGAGGCAATCAAGAGCGAAGATGTGGCCAGAGTGCTGGCATCGAGGACGGCCTTGAACCAGTTTTTCGATGCAAAGCACGAAGGCTGCGTCATTCGAAGTAAAATACGTGCTCTAGGTAATGAGGGGGCCAAAGCCGTTGGATGGGCCCGCGTGACAGAAGCTAAGAGTGGAAATCGATCCACCATCCGGTCGTTGCAAGACGAAGATGGGCGGGTGATCCGGGAGCCTAAGCAGATGTGCGAGGCCTTTCAAAGGCACTTTGCCCGATTGTTCGGGGGAGGCGAAGGTCCGGGCGGGGGCGTGGATTTCGGTCCATACCTCGACGGCCTGCCGCGTCTCTCGAATGAAGACGCAGAGTCCTGCGAGGGACCAATCTCGGCTGATGAGATCGGAGATGCGCTGAGCCAATGCAGCAGACGCAAATCTCCAGGTCTCGATGGTATACCTTACGAACTTTATTTAGCAATGCCGGTCTTCTTCTCCGAACTCCTCGAAGCGGTCTACTTCAATTGGCAGCAGAACGGGAGAATTCCTTGTTCTGTAGCCAAGGGCGTAGTCACGCTGGTGAGGAAGGACGAGAACAAGGGGGATAGTATAAATAATTTTCGGCCCATAACCCTGCTAAACACAGAGTTAAAGATTTTGGCCAAGGTGTTAGCAAAGAGGTTGGCGCTTGTCGTGGGTGGCCTGGTGGGAGATGCGCAGACATGTGCTATCCCATCCAGGTCCATTCACGATAACCTCCACCTCATGCGATACATCATAGAGAGGGTTGGCAACAAACCCGGCTTCGGTGGGGCCCTGATCAACTTAGATCAGTCTAAGGCCTTCGATAGGGTCGACCATGGTTACCTGGATGCGGTGCTAGCGGCGGCTGGGTTCGGTCCTGTTTGCAGAGGCTGGATCACTGCCCTACATAGCAACCACATCTGTTCTAGGATCAAGGTGAACGGCTACCTTTCGAAGCCGTTCGAAATCACACGATCCATTCGACAGGGGTGCCCTCTCTCCTCCCTTCTGTACGTATTGACTCTCGAGCCTTTACTGAGGAAGTTGGAGTTGTTGCAGGGTATACCCCTGGAACCAGGATTGAGCAAAGCGGTGTCGGCCTACGCCGATGACGTAACAGTAATGGTATCAACCGACTCGGAGATCGAGGCGATCGGTACCTTACTGGAGGAGTACGAAAGGTTGTCAGGAGCGAAACTGAACCGGGAAAAATCCATCGGGCTGCAACTCGGAACGTGGAGAGGCAGACCGATGCCTCCTCACGGTGTCGTCGGACACTGGACGGAGGGCCCGGTAAAGTTGCTTGGGGTCTGGTTTGGACCGGACCTCCAGGTGGAAAAGAACTGGAACGAGGTTACGAAAAAGGTGTTTGCACTAACCCAGAAATGGGACAAGTGTAAGCTGTCCCTAAAAGGCCGGGCGGAGGTGGCGAACATTTACATAGCGTCCGTCACTTACTACCGCCTGACTGTCGTGTCTTGCCCTAAGGAAACACTCACCACCATGGAACGCATGCTCTTCCAATTTCTTTGGAAGAAGCGTCCTCCTATGGTGAGAAGATCCATCTGCTGCCAACAACCTTCGAAAGGAGGGCTGGGGATGCTGTGGTTGATGATGCGTAGGCACGCATTAAGGCTACGGCACCTACAGGTATTCCTCACTGGTCAACCGGTATGGGCTCCGTTCGTGAAACGAGCCTTTCCGAGACTCGTCTCGCTCACCGAGCTACAGTCCTGGGTCAAGCAAAGATCTGGAAAACTGGGAGACTGGCACACTGAGTGTGCCCAGGCGCTCAGGGCTCTCTGGCAAGCGGGCCAGGCCATCGGTGGAGAATCCACCTCATCATTCTATAGAGGGCTGGTGGCTAGCAGGGGCGATGACACCCTTGGAGAGTCGCTGGACATGGAAGAAGACGAACTGGCCAGCCTGTTCGGTAGGACTTTCGGCCCAGGACCAATGGACAACTTCCAGAAGTCACTGGCCTGGCAGTGCTTCCGGGGGGCTCTACCCGTTCGAGAGAGGCTCTACAGACACGGGCGCCCGGGCAGGGATCCCTCAAAAAAGATTTGCCCTAGATGCGTGCGTCACGAAGAAACCGTTGCGCACGCATTGGTGCAATGTCCGGGCGTGGCTGATCTGTGGGGCTACGCCGAACGACTGCTGTCGCGGGTGGCGCCGATTAAATTGACCGCCGAGTCCGTGTTGACAATCAAACCGCCTCCCCTCTTCACAAAGGAAGCAAAGGCGGTTTTTCTGTGCGTAATAGCCATGTTGAAAGAGGTTGTTTGGTGGACACGATTGAAAGGTCTGAGGTCAGGCAACTTCCTCTCTGGCCATAATCTGGTCTACTTCTTCCGATATCACTTCGGAAGAAGGATAAGAATGGAGAGAGAGGTGCTTGGCCACAGGCAGTTTTATGAAAGGTGGGTGATAGTGGCGAGAATGGCTCGTGTAAATGGGCCTTCTCTGTATACCATCCTGTAGGTAAAGAAGTAAAGGAGAGGGGAGCATCTTCTCCATGTGCCCCCCGGGCAAAGGATTGCACACTTTTTCGGGGGTGTGTGCAACCCCCATCACGTCCCCTCCCTTTTGAGGTTATTTTCGATTATTTTCATGTTACACCCTTTTTACTCGATTATATGTAAACTCCCCCTTTGTATTTGTCCCTTCTTTTTATGCCTTTATGGTAAATAAAGAAATCTATCTATCTATCTATCTATCTATCTATCTATCAGACGTGTGTAACTTCGCGGAGAAGTTTCCGGTAATTTATGTAAGAAAAAAACGTGAGTTTTTAGTTAAATGTTATATCATTGTGTAACTTGACCCCTCGTCTGAACATTCAGGTGGTGGGTCAACGCATTTTCGCCCCTACAGGGGCGGAATATCCATTTGAAAATTTTTTTCTCCATCGAATCTTTGAAAAAATATTGTAAAATTTTGATTACGTTATGAACGCTGCGTCCAACGATAATGGTGGTGGAGAGGCGGTAAGACTACAAAGCTCGCAGTCAACAACGTCTTCTTCACTAGATACTATAGAGATGGAAAGACGAAATGAAAATGTAAAAACGAATTCATATTCAAACAACACAAATGACACCAAACAATTCAATGACAACAAAAATAACAGCAACACCAATAATGATGATAAAAGCAACAATGATAACAACAACAAAGAAAAAAATAAAGACAACACCAATAACACCAGCATCAAAGACAACAACAACACCAAGGAAAATACGGATAATACCAACATCGGTGACAACAAGAATAACAACAACAATAACAACAATAATGACAACACCACCAATACGGATTCCACAAAGAAATCAAAAATCTCCTTTGCAGAGAAAGTTCAAAAAAAGGAAGAATTGATATATCTAGACATAACAAATTCTGAACAACTTTTAAAGGACGCTAGGAGATATGTCACTTTCGATAAAAATTGTGCTTTCATCATCAATTCTCCGGTAGAAATTCGCAAGGAAACTGCTCCCAAAACGATAGTTTTTAGGACAGTTTCCAATTCTACCCGAAAACCAGTCCAATTGTCACAGAAAGAAATTGGGCTGGTTTTCAAAAATTCAATGAATGATATTGCATTCATTCAAAGAAGCAAACTTTTTGGGAGTATTTCGGTACCCATGAAGGATCAATTGACGGCCCAAAATTACTCTTACTCTGTGTCGCCAATTGTATCCAACCTGTACACCTTTTTCCCTACATACATGGGAAAAAGGACACAAAAGATCAGAATCACGAGTGTCACACCAAAGGTGAACATATGGTGGGTACTGTGCGGCTTCATCAATTTTGATGAAGACAGTATACTGTCAGTAGGCAAGTCCCCCAGAGATGTATTCAATAGGACTAGCATTGAAGTTCTGGTGCAAATGAGCCCAGAGCGAATAGCTATGATCCCACAGTGTGTACTCCTGGACGGACTCACCTACATAAACTTTTCAGTTGAGGGTAGGCGGCCTTCATGTTACCATTGCTTTAGCAGCGGTCACCTGAGGGCTTCCTGTCCTAAATTAATGAACCAAAAAAAGGCTCTTTGCCGACACCCATCAAAACGACACAACCACCAACACCACCACAACAACAACACCAACACACAAAAATAACAATCAACAAACACAGTCCCACCCGACCCCACTCCACCTAAAACTACTGCAAAATCACATACAGACACAATAGTTCCTCAAGACATACCCCTCCCCAATCACACAGACGATACAACAGATGAGGCTATCTCGCCATCACCCAGTGAAGACGAGGGAGAACCCCATCGTTCGAAAAGAAAGAAAAGACATCACAAAAACAAAAAACCAGCAAACACTACCACAAACATACAACCACCAACACAAACAACAAAAACATCACAAACAAAACCCCCACCTCCTGAAAACAAAATACCTACAACAAAACGAAAGCACACACAAGAACTACGGACAAAAACAAACACAACACAATAAAATTACACTTACACTTACATAAACACTGAAAACAAAACACTAATGGAGACCATCACGAACGACCCTTCGGTGAAAACCGAGGGGAAAACTTTCGCCCACTCCATTAAAAATAGCAAAAATCTGAACCTAAAACTGATTAGGGTCCCTATACAAACTTATAGGTCCCTAAAAGAAACATTTGAGAAGGATGTGGGGAATTCCTGCGTGAAACCACTCAACCGCGTCCTTCTCAAATGTCTCCCCACCCCAGACACCCCCATCCCACCAGACCCCACCCCACCAAACATCTGCGTCCCCACCCCGCCGGAAACCACCACCCATCCAGACAACCCCTCCAACACCCCCATGGAAATCGTGCGGCCTGGTCCCCAGGAGACGAAGGGTGAGTGATCTCTTTTCCTCTTTTAATTTTTCAGCACCAACATGGCCAATATAAGAGTTGGATGTGTGAACGTACGCGGCCTGGGGATGCCCTGGAAACAGGGCAAACTCTTAAACGACCTCAGGTCGCAAAGTATGGATGTGGTAGCCATTTGCGAGTCCAGGATCCACGGCGAGCGACAGCTGGCCCCCATCTTCGATGACTTTGAGATCTATGCATCTCTCTGTCAACCGGGGGGTGGGGGCGGAGTTGCCGTTTTGCTGCGGACACCTGGTCCTCGTAACACAGACGGTACATCTGGACCCGGAGGGTCGACTGGTGGTCCTAGACGTTGACGGTAGTGAAGGTGGAGCCTTCAGGCTGGTGGCCGCATATGCCCCATCCGGGACACCGCGGCCAGACTTCTTCAAACGTCTAGAGAATTTTCTGGGAATGTCCCGCTCCTTGCTTTTAGAGGGGGACTGGAATGGAATCCTAGATGCACGTTGGGACTATGTGGGAGCATGTCCCGATAAAGGGGGGTGTAACAGCCTCAAACAGTTAATCGACCGATTTGACCTGGCCGATAGATATCGACTAGATTTTCCGACTGCGCCACTGTGGTAGTGGAGTAATCGTAGCGGAACATTTAGATCGTACCTAGATAGGGTTCTAGTTAGAAATAAGGATACGGACATATTAAGCTATCCACAAATGTTCATGTTTGCCTATTCAGATCACAAACTAGTGACCTGCATGGCCAACCTTGATAGAACCCATAGAGAAGGATCCGGATACTGGAAGCTGAACTTGTCGTTACCGACAAGCAAAGCCTACAGTAGACGGATTAGCACTTTAGTTAAACAGCACTTGACAGGGGCCATTGTCAACAACAGATGGTGGTACTCTCTCAAGAGGGCAGTTAGATTAGACTCGATAGTTTTTAGTAAAGAATTAGCGTTAGATAGAAATAGAACCGAGAAGGAACTGGTAGATAAAGTAGAAGAGGCAATTAGAAGTGGCAACGTAGCCAGCGTGCTAGCAACGAGATCGGCCTTGGACCAGTTCTTCGACGCAAAGCACGAGGGCTGCGTTGTCAGAAGTAAAATACGTGCTCTGGGAAACGAGGGAGCCAAAGCTGTTAGCTGGGCCCGAATTACGGAGGCAAAAAGTGGCAACAAGTCCACGATTCGGTCTTTGAAGGACCAAAACGGACGCGTGATACGTGAGCCGAAGCAGATGTGTGCGGCTTTTCAGCGGCACTTTGCTCAGCTGTTCGGGGGGGGGGGGGCAGGGAGAGGCTATGGATTTCGGTCCATACTTCGACGGCCTACCGCGACTCTCGGACAGCGAGGCAAAGTTCTGCGAAAAGCCGATTTCAGCCACTGAGATAGGGGACGCGCTGAGCCAATGCGGCAAACATAAATTTCCAGGTCTAGACGGTCTACCCTACGAATTTTACGTAGCAATGCCGGACTTAATCTCCGGTCTCCTGGAAGCGGTCTACTGCAAATGGCAACAGAACGCGAGAATTTCCAGTTCTGTAACCGGGGGCGTGGTCACACTAATCAGGAAGGACGAGAATAAGGGGGATGACATAGGCAACTTCCGGCCCATAACTCTGCTAAACACAGAGTTATAGATTTTGGCCAAGGTGTTGGCAAAGAGGCTGGCGCTTTATGTCGAGAACCTAGTGGGAGAAGCGCAGACATGCGCGATCCCGACCAGGTCCATACACGACAACCTCCACCTCATGCGATACATCATAGAGAGGATAGGGTGTAAACCCGGCTTCGGTGGGGCCCTGATCAACTTGGATCAGTCTAAGGCTTTCGATAGGGTTGACCATCGTTACCTGGATGCGGTGCTCGAGGCGGCAGGCTTCGGACCCGTGTTCAGGGGCTGGATTGCTGCAATGCACAACAGCAACATCTGCTCAAGGGTCAAGGTGAACGGTTACCTCTCGGAGCCGTTCCATATTACGCGATCCATTCGACAGGGATGCCTTCTCTCCTCCCTTCTGCACGTACTGACTCTCGAACCACTACTGCGGAAGCTGGAGCTATTGCAGGGAATCCCTCTGGAACCGGGACTGCGGAAAGCGGCGTCGGCCTACGCCGACGACGTTACAGTAATGGTGTCGAGCGCCTCGCAAATCGAGGAAGTCGGCACCTTACTGAAGGAATACGAAAGTCTCACAGGAGCGAAGCTGAACCGGGACAAGTCCATCGGTTTGCAACTCGGATCGTAGAGAGGCAGACCGATGCCTTCCGATGGCGTCGTCGGACGCTGGACGGAAGGACCGGTAAAGCTGCTCGGGGTCTGGTTTGGTCCGGACCTCCAAGTGGAGAAGAACTGGAACGAAGTGACGGCCAAGGTGTTTGCACTCACCCAGAAGTGGGCCGAGTGCAAACTATCCTTGAAAGATCGAGCGGAGGTGGCGAACACTTTTATAGCGTCCGCCATCTACTACCGCTTGACCGTCGTGCCTTGTCCAGCCAAAACGCTCGCCAAAATGGAGCGCGCGCTATTCCGATTCCTTTGGAAGAGGCGGGCTCCTTTGGTGAGAAGATCCATCTGCTGCCAATACCCTTCTAACGGAGGGCTGGGGATGCCGTGGTTGACGATGCGCAAACACGCCCTCAGGCTGCGGCATCTCTACGTATTCCTCACCGGACAACCGGTGTGGGCCCCGTTCGTGAAGCGAGCCTTCCCACGACTCGTCTCGCTGACCGAGCTGCAGTCCTGGGTCAAGCAGAGACCGAGGAAAATGGGCGACTGGCACATCGAATGTGCTCAGGCACACACAGCCCTCTGGCAGGCGGACCCGGCGATCAGTGGAGACTCCACTTCGTCATTCTATAGAGGGTTGGTCCGCAGCAAGTGCGACGACGCGCTCAGTGAAACTCTAGGCGTAGAGGAAGATGAACTGGCCAGTCTGTTCGGTAGGACCTTCCGCCCGGGACCGATGGACAATTTCCAAAAGTCCCTGGCCTGGCAGTGCTACCGAGGAGCTCTACCAGTTCGAGACAAGCTCTACAGGCATGGGCGCCCGGGCAGGGACCCTGCAAAAAAGATCTGTCCGAGGTGCGTGCGAGACGAAGAAACCGTCGCGCACGCATTCATACACTGCCCGGGCGTCACTGACCTGTGGGGCTATGTAAAACGACTATTGTCGCGGGTGGGACCAATCCAGTTGACCACCGAATCCATTGTCATGATCAAACCGCCACCCTCCTTCAAAAACGAAGGAGAGGCGGTTTTCTTTTGTGTGATAGCTATGGCGAAAGAGGTTGTATGGTGGACAAGGTTGAAAGGGCTGAGGTCAGACACCTTTCTCTCCGGCCAACAACTGATTCTTTTTTTTAAATACCACTTTGGAAGAAGAATCAGGATGGAGAGAGGGGTGCTGTACCCCAGCAAGTTTTATGAAAGGTGGGTGAAAGTGGCGAGAATGGCCCGAGTGAATGGGCCTTCTCTCTATATCAGCCTGTAGGTTGAGGAAAAGGAGGAGGAGAGGAAAGGAGTACAAGCTCTTCGTACTCCTGGAGATGAGGGTTGCACATTTTTTTTCGGGGGTATGTGTTACCCATATAAACTGTCTCCCTCTATTGGGGAAAATCGACTAACTTTTAAATTCCATCTGTAATAACATTTTACACGTTTTTATTGTATGTAAACTTCCCCCTTTGTATTTGTCCCCTTCTTTTGTGCCCCTGTGGCTAATAAAGAAATATATCTATCTATCTATCTTTGTGTCTGACGCGTGGAACATCGCCGGTAAGCTTTTTTGTTAATTTCTATACAAAAAACCGAACTAATTGTTTGAAAAAACATAACATTTTGTAGATTAGCCCCCCCCAAGCTGAATTGTCAGCTGGGTGGTAATCCCATCTTTCGCCCCGATAGGGCCGAAAATTTTATTTAAAAAATTTGTTTTAAAATATCAGATTTTACAAACTAAATAACTTGAGCAACACAAGCACGCTGGAGAACGTTAATAGAGAAAAGAGAGAGAAAGAGGCAGATATTAACGTTATATCTGCTTTTGCTACTATGGACGTCGCCATAGATACCACTGTCAACAAAGAAAAAAAAATTACCACTTGAAGATTTAAAAATGTCTACCGTCGAAGGAGAAAATAACAATAACACACAAGAAAACACAGGAATTAAACCCTTTAAAATACATACACATGAAAAAGACATCAACAACTCTACAGATACATCTACACATAATGTTTCACCTCGACAAGGAACTGAGATTTCCAAGACCGAGGCTAACAACGATAACAACAACAACAGCAACACCACAGAAAAAAAAGAAAATGTCTTTCGCTGAAACAGTGGACAAAAAACAAGATTTTATAAATCTTGATATCTCCAACGCAAGAGATATGCTCCAGCAAGGGAGAAAATGTGTAACTTTCGAAGAAAGAGGTGTGTTTAGAATTAACTCACCCCTTGAAATAAAGGAAGACACAATTCGCAGATCAGTCACCTTTAGGACTGTGTCAAATTCCACAAGAAAGCCGACATTTGTTAACCAAGCAGATATAGAAGATACTTTCAAGGAAATTCTAGCAAATGTCGATTTTCGCCAGCGAGGAAAAGAGTACGGAAGTGTTTAAAAGCGAGGCACTCGCCCAAAAACACCCTGTGACACCAATGGTGTCAAAAGCATACACCTTCTTCCCTACATAGATGGGAAAAAGGACACAAAAAATAAAAATAAAAAACAAACCTCCAAACATTAACATCTGGTGGATCTTGGCTGGCTTCGTAGAGCCAGAAACTGATATGATTCTTTCGATACGAAAATCTATTCGACAAAGGTGGGCGGGTACAGATTTGGAGATTATGTTGCAAATGAAACCGGAGAGAATCTCCAAAATACCCGAAAGAGTCGTTATCGATAATAACAACAAAATAAACATTTCGGTAGAAGGACGAAAATTTCATTGCTTTCGATGTGGTAGCACAGCACACCTAAAAACCTCTTGTCCACAAACACACAACAACAACATCATTAAAAAAACATTATTACCAACACCAAAACAACCAGCACCACCACAAGTACAACGACAGACGAAACGAGGAACCACACCAAAACAAACAGACACTCAACCAACAACAACAGAAAAAACAGAGACAGCACCCCTGAAGAACACAGCCCCACTCCATCCCACTCCATCAAACACTACCACAAACACAGACACTGAACGATGATTATTCATCGACGGATGAAGCTGCTTCTCCTTCTTTAAGTGAAGAAGAGGGAGAACCGCGGAAATCTAAAAAATAAAACAAGAGACACCACAAAACCCCCAAAACTCCAATCACCAATACCAACACACAACCACAGACACAAACAACAACACAAACAACACCACAGTCAAACATCCCCCTATCAGCAAAACCAGCACCAACACCACCCAAACACAAGCACCCACCATAAAAAGAAAACTCAAGTACGAACAACAAACTAAAACAACACAGCAAAAACACAAACAACAATACGCATGCATCAACACAAACAACAAGAGTTTGATGGAGGTCATCTCCCAAAACCCGAAGGTGGAGACGGAGGCAAAACTTTCGTCAAGGCAGAATCGTCTCCACATATTAAAATTATAAGGGTTTCTATAATGACCTAAAAAATAAATTTTCACAGGATGTGGGCAACCCCTACCACAAACCCATCAACCGCGTCCTGTTAAAACGTTTCCCCACCCCACCCAACACCCATCCAGCACCCAAATGGAGATTGAACAACCCGATTTCCAGGAAACGAAAAGGTAAGTGCACCTTTCGTCCTTTTTCTCCAACTTTTCTTCACCAACATGGCTAGTTTACGAGTTGGAACCGTGAATGTACGTGGCCTAGGGATGCCCTGGAAATAGGGCCAACTTTTAAACAACCTTAGGTCACGCAGTTTGGATGTGATAGCCATCACCGAGTCCAGGATCCACAACAGGCAGCAACTAACCCCCATCTTCGACGACTTTGAGATCTACGCATCTCTCTGTCAGCCAGGAGGTGGAGGTGGAGTGGCTGTCATGTTTCGGAAGAACCTGGACGTAGAAGTACAGTAAGTACACTTGGACCCGGAGGGTAGACTGGTAGTCCTAGACGTGAACATATTGGAGGTGGAGCCTTCAGACTGGTGGCCGTTTATGCCCCGACCGGGCAATCGCAATCACGGCCAGACGTCTTTAAGCGTCTAGAGTCTTTTCTGGGAACGTCTCGTTCCTTACTTTTAGTGGGGGACTGGAATGGTATCCTAGATGCACGATGGGACTATGTGGGAGCATGTCCCAGTAGAGCGGGGTGCAACAGCCTCAAAACTTTAATCGGCCAATTCCAACTGGCCAATAGGTATCGACTGGATTTCCCCACTGCACCACATTGGACGTGGGCAAACCGCAGTGGGACATCTAGATCGTATTTAGATAGGTTCTTCATTAGAGAAAGGGACAAGGAGATGTTAAGCTGTCCACGATTGAACATGGTTGCCTATTCAGATCACAAGTTAGTCGTCTGCTTAGTCAACCGTGATAGAATACATAGACAGGGTCCCGGATACTGGAAGCTGAACGTGTCGTTGCCGGCACGTAAAGCTTACAGTGAACGGATAAGTAGACTAGTCAAGCAACAGTTAACGGGAGCCATCGTCAACAATAGATGGTGGTACTCTCTCAAGAAAGGAATTAGAATAGAATTGATAGGGTATAGCAGAGAGTTAGTCTTAGAGAAAAACAGAATAGAAAGAGAACTTGTTGCCAAGGTAGAGGAGTCACTTAGAAGTGGCAACGCGGCTAGAGTGTTAGCGTCGAGAACGGCACTGGACCAGTTCTTCGATGCGAAACACGAAGGTTGCGTGGTCAGAAGCAAAACAGGTGCTCTAGGAAACGAAGGAGCGAAAGCTGTCAGCTGGGCCCGAGTAGCGGAGGCAAAAAGTAGCAACAAGTCCACAATTCGGTCTTCGAAAGACCAAAACGGACGCGTGCTACTTGACCCCAAGCAAATGTGCGCGGCCTTTCAGCGGCACTTTGCGCGACTGTTTGGACGGAACGACGGTGAGCCGAACGAGGCAATGGAGGTTAGTTCATACCTCGACGGCCTGCCGCGTCTCTCAAACACGGACGCCGAGTTCTGCGAAAGACCGATCACGGACACTAAGATACGGGACGCTCTGGGCCGCTGCGGGAAACGCAAGTCACCCGGTCTAGATGGTCTACCCTACGGGTTTTACATAGGCATGCCGGACTTCTTCTCTGGCATCTTCGAAGCCGTCTACTGCAATTGGCAGCAGAACGGGAGAATTCATAGTTCTGCAGGTAAGGGCGTAGTAACGCTGATCAGGAAAGACGAGAACAAGGGGGACGAAATTAACAACTTCAGGCCCATAACTCTGTTCAACAGGAATTAAAGATTTTGGCCAAGGTTCTAGCGACGAGGTTGGCGCTTGTCGTCGAGAACCTGGTAGGGAAAGCGCAAACGTGTGCAATCCCGACCAGCTCCATACACGACAACCTCCACCTCATGCGATACATCATAGAGAGGGTGGGTAGTAAACCCGGCCTCGGTGGGGATCTGATCAACTTGGATCAGTCTAAGGCATTCGATAGGGTCGACCATCTATACTTGGAAGCGGTTCTCAAGGCGGCCGGTTTCGGTCCCGTGTTCAGAGGATGGATCGAGGCGATGCACACCAGCATCTGCTCGAGGGTCAAGGTGAACGGCTAGGGGTCCCCTCTCTCCTCCATTCTGTATTATTGACTCTAGAGCCACTACTGTGGAAATTGGAGCTGTTGCAGGGCATCCCTCTAGAACCGGGACTGCGCACAGCGGCGTCGGCTTATGCCGACGACATGACGGTAATTGTGTCGAGCACCTCGGAAATCGGGGTGATCGGCGACTTACTGAAAGAATACGAAACGCTGACGGGAGCAAAACTAAACCCGAACAAGTCTGTCGGTTTGCAATTCGGTACGTGGAGAGGCAAACCGATGACGTCCGACAGCGTCGTTGGACGCTGGACGGACGGACCTGTGAAATTACTCGGGGTTTGGTTCGCTCCAGACCCCCAGGTGGAGAAAAACTGGAACAAGGTCACGGCCAAGGTGTTTGCACTCACCCAGAAGTGGGCAGAGTGCAAACTGTCCTTAAAAGGTCGAGCGGAGGTGGCGAACACTTTCATAGCGTCCGTCATCTACTACCGCTTGACTGTCGTGCTTTGTCCCCGTTAACACCTCGCCAAGATGGAACGCATGAAGTCCTGGGTCAAGAAAAGACCAAAAACGATGGGCGCCTGGCACATTGAATGCGCTCAGGCGCTCACAGTCCTCTGGCAAGCGGGCGCTGCAATCAGTGGAGACTCCACTTCGACATTCTCTAGACGGATTGTACGTTACAAGGGCGACGACAATTTCCAGAGGCCCCTGGCCTGGCAGTGCTACCGAGGAGCTCTACCGGTTCGTGACAAGATCTACAGGCAGGAATCCTTCCAAGAGGACGTATCCAAGATGCGCGGAGAACATTGAAACAGTCCTGCACGCAATTGTACACTGCCCGGGCGTAACTGACCTGTGGAACTATGCAGAACAACTGCTGTCGCGTATGGGACAAATCCAGTTGACTGCCGAGTCCATAGTAAGGATCAAACCGCCAGCCTCTTTCAAAACCGAAAGAGAGGCGGTTTTCCTCTGTACGGTAGCTATGGTGAAAGAAGTTATATGGTGGACTGGGTTGAGAGAACTGAGGACATATGCCTTTCTCTCCGGACAACAATTGATTCCCTTCTTTAAGTATCGCTTTAGAAGGAGAATCAAGGTGGCGAGAGAGGCACTGCACCCCATTAAATTTACTGAAAGGTGGGTGAATGAAGCAAAAATGGCCCGAGTGATTGGGCCTTCTCTGTTTACAAGCCTGTAGGTTGAGGAAGAGAGCAAAAGGAAGAAAGGAGCACTTGTACAACACGCTCCTGGAGTTGAGGGTTGTTCTATCGACGGGGTATTAAACACCCATTTGTGGCGCCTCCCCCCTATTGGGGATTTCGATTGTTGAAATTGTTTGTTTTTATATTTTTTACACAGCTGTATGTAAAATCCCCAGCATGTCTTTGTATTGTCCCTTTTTCTTGTACGCCCTGGTGGCTAATAAAGAAATATATCTATCTATCTATCTATCTATCTATCTATCTATCTATCTATCTATCTATCTATACTATAATCTAGCTGTCGTCTGTTCTAGAGTGTGGATGTAATTCACTTCGCGCAGAAGCTTTGTTCAAATTTATTGCGGAAATTTTGTGAGTTCAAATTTAATTTTGATACAATTGTGTAGCTTGACACCCGTCTGAACTGTCAGGCGGTGGGTCAGCTCATCTTTACCCCTCCTAGAGGTGAAAAACCTGTTTTAAAAAATTTTGTGGCAAAAAAATTTCAATCGTCTAACAGAAATGTTAAACGCAGCGAACGAAAATAGTGGTGGGGGGACAGCGGTAAGAGTTGTAAGCTCGCACGCTTTAGTCCCCCCTTCCTTCCCAACTAACGTCATAGAGAAGGAAGGAAAAATTAAAATAAAAACAGACGAATCTGCGGAGAAAAAAAATGACGAAAACACAAATCTGGACATGGATTCCAACAACGAGAAAAAAAAATTTGAAAAATTGCATGACAATACTAATAACACAAACAAAGACACAACAAACACAAAAATAACATTTGAAAATAACACCATAACAGAAAGCAAAGCAGACGACAAGATTTCATTTGCACAGAAAACAAAGAAATCTTTGACTTATATACCGGAAAATATTTCAGATGTGGCACGAAGAATCACAGACGCCAAACAATACATAAGTGAAGGAGAGAATGGTATTTTATCGGTAAAAATGCCTCAAGAATTCACCAAAGACATTGAAAGCCGAACGGTCAAGTTTCGGACCATCAACAACAGTACAAAAAAACCTGAACAGCCTTCTCAAGCAGATATCAAAACAGTACTCACAGAAGTATTTAATGAAACCACTTTCATAAGAAAAGACAGACTGTATGGAAGCCTAGCAACTATCATGAAGAACGAATCGGCGGCAAAAAAATGTGCTTTGTCACCGATTCGTTCGAAAAATTTTACCTTTTATCCATCTAAATATGGGTAAAAGAACTCAACGCATATGGCTGGATGCAATGATGCCAGATGTGGACTACTGCTGGCTCATAGCTGGCTTCATCGATCCAGTGAATGACAACGTGATTTCCATTGGGAAAACCACAGGCAATGCGTTCAGTGGAACAGGTATAGAGCTGGTAGTGCAAATGAAGCCTGAACGCATCGCCCAAATACCCGACAGAATCCTATTAGAGGACCACGGGTATATAAAGCGTGTATATATTAGCGTGGAGGGGAGAAGGCCGTCCTGCCATATCTGTGCAGGCAGAGGGCACCTGAAGGCCGCTTGTCCCCAACTCAACAAAAAGAAAACCCTGCTACCAACACCAGCTCCACCACCACCACCACAACATAAACAAACAACAAAACTCAGTCCCACCCAACCCGTCCCTCAGTAAAACCACACCACCACCACAACAAAAACAGTCACAACACATTACCCCAAAACAAAATACAGGCCCACCCAACCTCTCACTCAATAAAACAACACAACAACCGCAGACACAACACACAACACAGTCTAACATAGTGACATCCATCTCCCCCACAAAGAAAACCAACACGGAAACATTACCAGCAAACATACCTCTTCCCTCCAACAATGAAGATGACCCAACGAATTCGGAGGAAGAAACGGAGTCCTTCAGACAGATTAAAAGGAAAAGAAGAAAACATGTGCAAAACACACAAGGCCAAACAACCCCCACCCAAATCTCAACACAATCCAACAAAACAGAAAACACCCCTCCAGCAACAAACAAAACCAAACCTGCCCCTCCCCTCTTCGAAACACTCACACCATCCGAAAAAAAGACATTACACTATACTTACATAAATAGAAACAATAATAAATTAAATGAACTCATATACAATAATCCTTCGGTACAAACCGAAGGTGTAAACTTTGTTTCTTCAGAAAACTACCCACATTTAAAATTAATAAAGATCCCAATGAACCTCTACCAAAAACTAAAAAAGGATTTTAAGGAGGACGTAGGACCACCCTCTGTCAAACCCATAAACCGCGTCCTACTAAAAAGCTTTCCCCCTCCCCTTCCCCTCCCCAACACAACTCCAAACACCCCAACCCCACCACACACTGACGACCCCACACCACCACAAGACACCCCTTCACCCAACATACCCGACCCCATGGAAGTCGTGCAACCCGAACCCCGGGAAGCGGAAAGGTAGGTCTCTACACTCTCCTTTGTCACTGCCGCCCACATGGATGTGTTAAGAGTAGGATGTTTGTATGCACGTGGCCTGGGCTCAACTTGGAAGCAAGCAAAGCTTCTAAATGACCTCAGGTCATGTAGTATAAATGTAATGGTTATCTGTGAGACTCGAATCAGCGGCGTGCGGCAGCTAGCCCCCACCTTCGATGACTTTGAGGTGCATGCATCTCTCTGTCAACCTGGAGGTGGAGGTGGGGTTGTCTTACTGCTGCAAAAACACCTGGGTCTTGCCGTACAGGTTGTGCACTCGGACCCGGAGGGACGTTTGTTGGTGCTAGACGTTGGCAGTAGTGAAAGTGCGGCCTTGAGACTGGTCGCCGTCTACACCCCTTTCGGAGCTAAACGGCCCGACTCCTTCCAGAGTTTGGAGACTTTTCTGGGAACGTCGCGTTCCCTGCTTCTAGCGGGGGATTGGAATGACATCCTAGATGCACGTTGGGACTATGCAGGAGCATGTCCTAATAGAGGGGGGTGTAACAGCCTCAAGGGGTTACTCGACCGTTTTAACTTGGTCGATAGATATCGACTAGATTTTCCAACTGTGCCTACCTGGACTTGGAGAAACCACAGTGGTCAATCTAGATCGTACTTAGATAGATTCTTAGTTAGAAGTAAGGATAGGGACATATTTAGCTGTCCAGAAATGCGCACGGTTGGCTACACGGTCCACAAATTAGTGACCTGCGTAGTCAATCTCGAGAAAACACATAAACAGGGTCCCGGTTACTGGAAACTTAATTTGTCTTTACCGGCAAAAGAGACTTACAGAAAACGGATTAGCAGATTAGTTAAGGAGAGGTTGACGGTATACCTTACGAACTTTATTTAGCAATGCCGGTCTTCTTCTCCGAACTCCTCGAAGCGGTCTGCTGTAATTGGCAGCAGAACGGGAGAATTCCTTGTTCTGTAGCCAAGGGCGTAGTCACGCTGGTGAGGAAGGACGAGAACAAGGGGGATAGTATAAATAATTTTCGGCCCATAACCCTGCTAAACACAGAGTTAAAGATTTTGGCCAAGGTGTTAGCAAAGAGGTTGGCGCTTGTCGTGGGTGGCCTGGTGGGAGATGCGCAGACATGTGCTATCCCATCCAGGTCCATTCACGATAACCTCCACCTCATGCGATACATCATAGAGAGGGTTGGCAACAAACCCGGCTTCGGTGGGGCCCTGATCAACTTGGATCAGTCTAAGGCCTTCGATAGGGTCGACCATGGTTACCTGGATGCGGTGCTAGCGGCGGCTGGGTTCGGTCCTGTTTTCAGAGGCTGGATCACTGCCTTACATAGCAACCACATCTGTTCTAGGATCAAGGTGAACGGCTACCCTTCGAAGCCGTTCGAAATCACACGATCCATTCGACAGGGGTGCCCTCTCTCCTCCCTTCTGTACGTATTGACTCTCGAGCCTTTACTGAGGAAGTTGGAGTTGTTGCAGGGTATCCCCCTGGAACCAGGATTGAGCAAAGCGGTGTCGGCCTACGCCGATGACGTAACAGTAATGGTATCGACCGACTCGGAGATCGAGGCGATCGGTACCTTACTGGAGGAGTACGAAAGGTTGTCAGGACGAAACTGAACCGGGAAAAATCCATCGCGCTGCAACTCGGAACGTGGAGAGGCAGACCGATGCCTCCTCACGGTGTCGTCGGACACTGGACGGAGGGCCCGGTAAAGTTGCTTGGGTCTGGTTTGGACCGGACCTCCAGGTGGAAAAGAACTGGAACGAGGTTACGAACAAGGTATTTGCACTAACCCAGAAATGGGCCAAGTGTAAGCTGTCCCTAAAAGACCGGGTGGAGGTGGCGAACATTTACATAGCGTCCGTCACTTACTACCGCCTGACTGTCGTGCCTTGCCCTAAGGAAACACTCACCACCATGGAACGCATGCTCTTCCAATTTCCTTGGAAGAAGCGCCCTCCTATGGTGAGAAGATCCATCTGCTGCCAACAACCTTCGAAAGGAGGGCTGGGGATGCCGTGGTTGATGATGCGTAGGCACGCATTAAGGCTACGGCACCTACAGGTATTCCTCACTGGTCAACCGGTGTGGGCTCCGTTCGTGAAACGAGCCTTTCCGAGACTCGTCTCGCTCACCGAGCTACACTCCTGGGTCAAGCAAAGATCCGGAAAACTGGGAGACTGGCACAATGAGTGTGCTCAGGCGCTCAGGGCTCTCTGGCAAGCGGGCCAGGCCATCGGTGGAGAATCCACCTCATCATTCTATAGAGGGCTGGTGGCTAGCAGGGGCGATGACACCCTTGGAGAGTCGCTGGACATGGAAGAAGACGAACTGGCCAGCCTGTTCGGTAGGACTTTCGGCCCAGGACCAATGGACAACTTCCAGAAGTCACTGGCCTGGCAGTGCTACCGGGGGGCTCTACCCGTTCGAGAGAGGCTCTACAGACACGGGCGCCCGGGCAGGGATCCCTCAAAAAAGATTTGCCCTAGATGCGTGCGTCACGAAGAAACCGTTGCGCACGCATTGGTGCAATGTCCGGGCGTGGCTGATCTGTGGGGCTACGCCGAACGACTGCTGTTGCGGGTGGCGCCGATTAAATTGACCGCCGAGTCCGTGATGACAATCAAACCGCCTCCCCTCTTCACAAAGGAAGCAAAGGCGGTTTTTCTGTGCGTAATAGCCATGTTGAAAGAGGTTGTTTGGTGGACACGATTGAAAGGTCTGAGGTCAGGCAACTTCCTCTCTGGCCATAGTCTGGTCTACTTCTTCCGATATCACTTCGGAAGAAGGATAAGAATGGAGAGAGAGGTGCTTGGCCACAGGCAGTTTTATGAAAGGTGGGTGATAGTGGCGAGAATGGCTCATGTAAATGAGCCTTCTCTGTATACCATCCTGTAGGTAAAGAAGTAAAGGAGAGGGGAGCACCTTCTCCATGTGCTCCCCGGGCAAAGGATTGCACACTTTTTCGGGGGTGTGTACAACCCCCATCACGTCCTCTCCCTTTTGAGGTTATTTTCGATTATTTTCATGTCACACCCTTTTTACTCGATTATATGTAAACTCCCCCTTTGTATTTGTCCCTTCTTTTTATGCCTTTATGGTAAATAAAGAAATATATCTATCTATCTATACTATTTGTGATAGTATTTCATACGTTTTTATTGTATGTAAACTTCCCCCTTTGTATTAGTCCCCTTCTTTTGTGCCCCTGTGGCTAATAAAGAAACATATCTATCTATCTATCTATCTAACGCCCCTGTGCCAAATAAAGAAAGATATCTATCTAACGCCCCTGTGCCAAATAAAGAAAGATATCTATCTATCTATGCTTATTCTCTTTGCTCTCTTTACTATACTGGCCCTCCTTACTCTTTTTGCTCACCTTGATCTCCTTGCTCTCTATTCTCTCCTTGTTCACTGCCACTCTTACTCTTTTTTTACTATACTAGCTCTCCTTACTCTTCTTGCACACCTTGTTCTCCTTGCTCTCTATGCTCTCTTTGCCCACTGCCACTCTTACTCTTTTTACTTCCCTTGCTCTGCTTGCTCTCAGCCATCATGCTCTTTTTGTTCTAATTATTACCTATTCTCTCCTTGCTCTTCTCTCACCTTTCTTCCATTAATCTAAATGCAGTTCATGCTTTCCCTGTTCTCTGTGCCCACCTCAAGCTCTTGGGCACTTTTTCACTTTTCCTCTCCTTCCTCAAACTCTCCCTCTCCTCCCGATCCTCAACTTCTGCTTCCACGTTTCCTGCGCTACTTGCCCCCACTTCCCCACTTCCTACCTTATTCCATTCATCTCTTACCAACCTCTCTTCGTCTTTTCACCATTTTAACCCTCGATTCAACTTTTCCCTTCTTGCCTTCTTCTTCCTCTCTTGCCTACTCTTTTTTGTCTTTTCTTTTCCTTCTTTCCCATATTTTCTCCTATTACCCCATCTTTCCCCCTCTTTCCTCTTTTCCTTTATATCCCATGTTTCTTATTTTTTGTTTGTGTTTGCGTATCTTTGTATATGTGTGTGGTTCGGTTTCTGTATTGCCAACAGTGGTGTGCGTCCGTGAGTGTTTGTGTGTGTGTGTGTATATATATATATACGAGGGAAGCTACCAGGCATAGTCATGTCTCCAGCATAGAAACTGCGGATATATTCGATTGATAGCTGACCAACAGTAAAATCCCTTCTTTTTTGTTTTATTTGTTTCCCTTTATCCGCACACGTTTATAAATGATGTTATGCAACTTCTTCCACCCATATGATGAATTTGTTTTTATTACTGACAGAAATTCTCTATTCTTCCATTATTTCTCACTATAATCCTCGCAATCCATACTTCCATTTGTGGTTAAATCTTCTTCCTACTTCGCCATTTCCTGTTCCATTAATATCTTATTTTCTAGCGATTGCCATCTTCATTCTATATCTTTGTTTTTTCCTGATTCGGGATATTGGATATGAAATTTGTATTTATGGAATATTCTGAGAAAGATTCTTGATCGCTGTGCCAAATTACATGATGATTCAATGTGCAATAGAGACGTTATTACAAGAAACACACAGACACGCGCGAACACCCACACAACACATACATACGTACATGATTATGGCTGCAACTCGATTTAGAGTAATGCCATCGCTTGATACATAAGCATGAGTATTACGGACGTAGCTAGGGACTTGCTTATGGCCAGCAATGTCAGCATTGCAACAAATATCATATATCAAGTGATGCCTGTGCTTAAAGCATTTTTAAGTGAGTAAAGGCTTTACACGAGTCCAGTCTGACTTTCTGAACATTGAATGCATTTCCGTAATAAGTAGAACTGGTAAACATCATTGGATGCAAACGAAGTCATGGGTTTTATGTCAAAATGACCTTCTCCTAGAGAGATGGATTAATGAAGACTAGGAGCCTCTCGCTCCACAAAGGAAAAACAATCTATTGGATGGTCCTTGACTCTCTAGAGTTCCTCCGCCTTTTGACGGGCTTTGTTTTTAATCCCACAGGGTATCCAAAATGACCTTCCTCAACAATCAAGCTTGGTGGGTTGCCGGTTTAGTGGTCGATGACCCGATCATGGACAGGTTGTACTAGGTTACATGTTACCCGTAACGTTGCAGAGCGTTGAAAGAAAACATACATACATATATACACATATATGTGTATATGCGTATATATATATATATGACAGTTGAAAATTGCAAACTTGACTGTCACCACACATTATGAACCTGAAGATTGCGAAAGCATGAAAGTACTTGTTCAATTAACACTTAACATTTAATATTCTATCATACTATTTCATTATAATACCATTATAAATTTTAAAGGATTGTAAATAAAACGAGTAAATCAGACACAGTTGGAATTCCTCTTATTAATATAATCTTCTATACACAATCATACACACCCGTGTATATTTCTCTCTCTCTCTCTCTCTCTCTATATATATATATATATATATATATATATATATAAAACAAGATGGCGTAGGACAGAACAAAGGAGAGGCACAAAACAAAGAAAAGAATACCCAGTCACTGAAGAGGTCTCAGAATGTGTGACGAACGAACTTTGAGAATATATGAAATATATGAACAACAGTCCGGTTGTGGAACCAACCAACCAACCGGAAATTTATTAATTTTTTTAATTTTTTTTAATTTATAATTTAATTTATAATAAATTGGAGTGAAAGCAAGTGGTGCGTGTGTTTCTTATTGGCAACATGACGCTCCCAAAGTATAACAATATCGGTTTCAACACACGTTTTCAAATAAAGAATCTTGCTAAACAAATTCAGAAACGATATATATATATATGTGTGTGTCTGTGTGTCTTCGTATATACGCATATATGAATGTTTGTATGTATATATTAGATAATGTATTTTATATATATATATATATATATATATATATATATATATATATATATATATATATATATATATATATATATATGTATATATATATATAATATATATATATATATATATATATATATATATATATATATATATATATATATATATATATATGTATATATATATATTATATATATATATATATATATATATATATATATATATATATATATATATATATATATATATATATATATATATATATATATATATATATATATATATATATTAGTATCAGTGAGTGCTCTGAAATAGTGATGTATGTATGAATGAATGTATAGTATATTTGATAATATACTGTATGTTTATTTAAAATCATTTTGAAGACCATTTTAATATACTTCTTGTTTATTTTTGCCGAAACAAAGTAAGTGACATAGTCACTACTTTAAAACTCATAGCGAATGGTCTTGAAAATGTTTTTAAATAAACATACAGTATATTATCAAATATAATATACATTCATTCATATATATATATATATATATAGTGACGAAACATAAGTCAATTGCATGAACTCATAATCCTTTATTTACTGCTATATATATTTCGATGATAGCCATTGAATGTCTATGACCTCATCAGGCAGATAGTCAGTTCTTAGATATGCCAGCTCTGTGTGTATAGTGTTGATGGTATCAGAGCCTTGGGACATACATACATATATATATATATATATATATATATATATATATATGTGTGTGTGTGTGTGTGTGTGTGTGTGTGTGTGTGTGTGTGTGTGTGTGTGTGTGTGTGTGTGTGTGTACATGTGTTTGTGAGCAAATTGTGGTGTGAGTGGTTACGAGCTTGTGTGTGTTTGTCTATCGTTGGCTGATGTGTATTAGTGAAAGTTGTTCTGGTTGGATAGATTATCGATAAATAAATGAGTGTGTAAAATCTATTTTGTATCTATGTATGTCTAATAGCACAGCTAGTGGCCATAGGAAAATAAGTGATTGCATCATTGCAAACCTTTAACCAACGATGATGTTTTTCGCACGTCATAGATATATAAGTATAAATGCTGACCACCTCCAAATTTCAGTTTTTCCATTGGAAAACACAATATTACATATATTTTGTTTACGATTGATGAAGTCAATTTTAGAACCATTTATTTGTTTCCTCATTTTAAATGTATTTTTATTGTATTCACTATTTCTATAAACTTGGCACTCATATTAAACAAAATAAATAAATGATAACCAGTCTTCTCTAATTCCATCATGTGAAATTTGAAAATTAATGAGGTTGCCATTAATAGATATATTTGTTTTGCCATGTTTTACTAGAATTCATCATGTAATGGCTGGAAAGCATGTTTGTATTTTACAATATATCACATCAAATTAAAAAAATTAATTAGAAACCTTAACACAATATATTTAAATTCTAGAAACCAAAAAAACATTTTATTTACTTTTCCCTTTCTCATATTTAATTTATGAAACTAATGATTCCTATTTTGAATTATTTCCTGATGCGCAAAATTTCCTGATGAGAATAATTTCCTGGTTTGTATAATTTCTTAATCACTCAAATCTTTTCAATAAAATTCAATATTCTATTAGGCTCCTTTGGAAGCTGAAAATAATCCTTCAATGAGTTGCTCTTGTGTGGTTTCTACACATTGAGTTGAAGGTTAATTATAAAAAGGATCTTAAAAACAAAACAGATATGAAAGCAATATCAATTCTGTTCTTCTCGACTCTGCTTTGATCTCAGGCTTAAGTTCAGTACAAGTCAATATTATAAAATAATCTTTCACACTACCTTTGTTCTAAAGAATCTGGTTTAGCACCAAACATCGTTTGTGCTTAAATTATTTCAAAGCGCAAGACTTTTATGATAAATTATAAAGCGTATGATCAAACGTCTTTGCATATTAGGTTCCGTTCTTCGTAGCTGATATTTCATATCCTACCAAGTTCTATATGGTTTTTAGCTGTTGAAGAGAATATAAGTATAAATATAAATAATTTTCGTGAATACGGAAGCAATGTAATTACGAGTTGGGTCGGTTATATTTCCTTTTTCAGCATATGCAAAAGAGTAAAATTTACTGATTTCTTTTGGACAGCGATCTTGTTGGAGGTCTGATTAGATGAGAACACGAAAAACCTTAATCATTATCAATTTTATTTAGTGTTATTAGCTGTCAACATACAAACAAACATTCTTTTTATAAGGATATAGATATAGAGAGATAACGGATGAACATACAGCATCTCCGTGCTAGAAAGAGCTGTTAAATCTGCAGCAAATCACTCCATTTCGAGAAATAAGTCGACGATGATCTTGTTGGAGGTCTGATTAGATGAGAACACGAAAAGCCTTATTAATTATCAATTTTATTTAGTGTTATTAGCGGTAATATAAACTAAATGTACAAATGATTTTTTCGATATAAAACATGAAAGTTGAAAGTGTAAATCGGGTGGATTTTGAAATAAGATTGTAGACAGACAAATACTATACTGGATTACGCATTTATGTTCCAAAATTGATGCCGAGTGAATAACTCTATAAGTTTTAATTCTATATTAAACTTGCAAAGAAATCGCTTGAGAACATCAAATGTGCTGCTGACCTCCACATTAATAAGACTAAGACATCTTGGTACGATTGACCAAATACCCTAAATTCCTACAGACTGACACGTACTCTATCGATTTTCTCGCGGAAAATGCAAAAACTGGAAATTCCTTCTGACAGCAGATGAACCTATTTCTGTTAAGATTACAGTCTGGTGCACAACAACTGAACCATAAAAGTTGTGTAACTATGAAACGTAAAAGTTGTTTTAGGTTGATTACACAAATTTATTGATGCTGCTACTTATGATGATTATGATAATGGAAATGATAACAATGTCTTGCCTATTTGCTACTGTAAAAGACTGATAAAAAATATTGTATTATCAAGAAACATTCGGAAGAAGGATATATGTACGCACCCATATTCCTACACACATCGGTATATATAAACTGCCTGAAGAGGTCACAGCCAAAGATGGCTGTCACTGAAATATATGTAGCAGTAATAAACGAAGCTAAATTTTAATCATTTGACTTTTATTTAACTTTATTTTACACTACTCCGGAGTAACCAAACCAACCTGCGCACTTCGTCGAGTGCTCCAGCCTGCATACTGAGGTGTTGGTATACAACCAACATAAACTCAAAATCTATATATATATATATATATGTTATGCGTATGTGTGTGTGTGTGTAATACATAGCAGAGTATAAATATTTAATATAGAAATGGCTTCTACAGGACTAGAACTGTTCCATTCGAAGGAAACCACCAGGAATGTTTTCCCGATGAATTCCTTTGAATGAAACAGTTCTAGTCCTGTAGAATCCATTTTTATTATCTATATATATATATAAAACTGAAGATGTCTGTCTGTGTGTATGTGAGTTTGAATCCCTAAAACTCGAGAAGCACCCAGCCGACTGTTTTCAAACTTTACGCATGTATTACTTATGTTTCAGGGAGTGTTCTGAGCAAATAAAATTCAAATTACCAATGCCCCAGGGACCGCATAGGGCGATTTAGCGATCTCGTTCTATAATTCTTAGTCTTTCTCTTTTTAGATAGATACATACATATAACGTCGTGCCCTTATAATATCTGTCTGTATCTCTGACAGTCTGCATTACGTCACTTCCCACAATCCCCTCTCCGTCCAGAAAGCGCCCTTATAATATCTGTCTGTATGTCTAGCTGTCTGCTGCCTCCGGTTATTCTGCCACTCTTGCTCAAGACAAATCTCACACTCATTCCCCAAACAGTTGGTAAGTGCACACAAACGTTTTAAGCCACAGTGTTGCTTACTTACATACCACCAGACCCTTACTTATTTGCCAGCCGTGGTTGTGGCAATACTAAGCTTAGCTAAGGCGGTTATATATTTCACACAACACTAAAAATGAAAGCCGGTAACTATGAATTAGTCAGTCTCTTCTTCATACCGTGAGCAAAGCAAATCCAACTTTTAGTGGAGCGAGTGAAATAAAGTCGACCCTGCTGCGATTCAAAAATCAGGTTTGCAGGTTATATATTTCACACAACACTAAAAATTAAAGCTGGTAAAGAAAAACATCGCTGTAGTAGCTTCAGTTTGCTTACTTACGTGCTTTTACGAGAACAACAGTTACTATTTTACCGCTTAGTATTGTAGAGAAGCACCAAACCGACTGTTTTCAAACTTTACACATGTAATACTTATGTTTCAGGGAGTGTTCTGAGCAAAAGAAATTTCAAATTTTCAATGCCCTAGGGACTGGATTAGGCGATTTAGCGATCTCTCTCTATAATTCTTAGTCTTTCTCTTTTTAGATAGATACATACATATAACGTTACGTCACTTCCCTGAGGATGTGTGTGTGTGTGTGTGTGTTTCTGTGAGTTTGACTCCCTAAAACTCGAGAAGTACCCAACCGAATTTTTTCAAACTTTACATGTGTATTACTGATGTTTCAGGGAGTGTTATGCACATAAACAATTCAACTTTTTGATCTCCTAGGGCCCGCATTAGGTGAAAAACTGCGTTTTTAAAGATTGTTAGGGTTTTTTTCAGGCGTTACGTCAGACCGATTTCCTTGAAATTGTAACTATGTATTAGTCAGTCTCTTCTTCATACCGTAAGCAAAGAAAATCCAACTTTCTTATGGCCTAGGGCCTCTATTAGGGGAAAAACTTCATGTTTAGGCTTCTTAGGGCTTTTTGGAGGCGTTACGTCTAGCCGATTTTGCCGAAATTTAAAGGCATATTATGCACATAAAAGAAATTCATTTTCTTGATCCCCTAGGGCCCGCATTAGGTGAAAACCTGCATTTTTCCTGCTTCATCGGGGAAAATCTTAAAGATTATCCAGCCATCAGAGTATTCGGTTTATTTTCTTTACATATTGTCCAGGCATGCAGTGTTTCCACGATTAAGTCTGTTGGCGGCCCGCGTTCCAAAATACCTTATCCCGTGCAATGCCGTGTATAACTGCTAGTATATATATATATATATATATATATATATATATTTATTCAGGTTTGAGGTTCTCCACTGTATAGAGCTGGTCTATTCCGTATGGTCAATCGCAATGTAATAATATAGAGAGTACTCAACGTAAGGCAGTTCAACCGTCTTTGTTTTTGTAGTTGGTGGTGCTATTACGGAGTTAGATATTATAATGAAATGACAGGAGGCTGGATTTGTGTAAATCCTTGAAAGGTTTATTATACTATGATCATTTCAATGACCGGGTTCCGTATGAATCCGGTGATATCATCAGGTATTCAAAATATAATACGTGAATGTAATAGATAAAATCCATGGGGCTGAAAATCGAGGACCCGAGGGCGACCGCTATTCTGTTCCTTCAACCTCAGCCGGTCGCCCTGGAGTGACGTGGCTAAAGTTTATAGTATGCTACTGCCGGTCAGATAAACGAAAACAGAAAGGGATGGGAACATAAGTTAACGTCAATCTCATGACACAAGGTAAAAGAAAGAAAGAAAGGAAGGAGAGAGAAGAAGGGGGAAGAAAGAAGAAGAGAAGCCAGGGTTAATGTCAGCTAAAAGAAGAAAGGCAACTACTACCGGTCAGATATAGGCAAGCAAGAGGGGGAAGGAAGATAAGTCTGCGGGAGGAAGACAGGAAGAGGGGAGAAGGGAAGGAAGAGAAGAGAGAAGTAGAAAAGTAAGGGTTGATGATTACAAGAAGGAAGATAGAAAGAAAGAGGAAGAAAGGTCGATATTAATGTCAGACCACACTCAGGCCAGGAGTGGCGCGAGAAAATGTTCACAGGGACCCGCATCTTAGCAGAGATGAATATATTGGGAGTCAGTGTGTTACAGTGTTTAGACTTCTAGGATGAAGTTTAAAAAATTAATAATCAATATTCAATATTAAAGAGGTTAGAAAATTTAAAGTTCAACAGTTTAACATTTTATTATATAATAGTTCCGAATTGTTCTGTAATTTAAAGGTACTATGTGGCGGTTAAAACACCGGCCGCGCCCCGGGCCCCATGGCCGAATTAAGCTCGGCGTAGCTTAATTGATCATAGTATAATAAACCTTTGATCATAGTATAATAAAGCTTTCAAGGATTTACACAAATCCAGCCTCCTGTCATTTCATTATATATATATAGAGAGAGAGACAGAGAGAGAGAGAGAGACAGAGAGAGAGAGAGACAGAGAGAAAGAGTGAGAGACAAACACATACACACCAGCGCACACATATAATTAAGTTTATATCCGCCTGCACTTCAATGTTTGCTTATACTGAAGGGAAACATAATAATAGCAAATTTTTCAAACAACGAATTCTCTCGCTACTATTTATTTCTGTACAGAAACAAACACACATGCGAGAACAAACCTAACTCTACATAAACACAGTCCCGAAATACATTGACGGAAACATAAATGTATATGAATATAAATAAGTAATATAAATAATTATTTTACTTATTTAGATTCATATACATTTATGTATGAACATAAACAAATAATATAATAATATATCATCTCTCTTCCCGATTGCTTTTTCACACCTACATATATTCCTTACGCACTCCTATATACATACACACACACACACATTCATATATTAATAACTGTTTTTACTTTTGGCACAAGGCCAGCAATTACCCAGTGTATTATTGGTACTTTATTTTATCGACCCTGTAAGGATGAAAGGCAAAGTTAACCTCGGCGGGATTTGAACTCAGATCATAAAGGGCCGTAACTCTTTGCTGCAAATAATGGCGTCCGACCCTCTACCGATACTGTCAATCCACCACATTCATATATTAATAACATTGTTTAAATAGGTAGATATTCTTGCGCGTAGAGCAACTCGGTCTCCATTATGGAACTTGTAGTCACTTTACCGATCTCACTGATATTTGAACTCAGGGCATAAATGGATACAACTAAATGCAATATATCTGTTATTTAATTGTTCCTGTAATTGATAATATTGTTTAGACAAGGAGTTAAGGACGACATCCATTCGCATTTTGAATGTCCCCGAAAATAGGGAGACGTAAGACGGATAATATCCTGAAAAGAAAGAGTTCGAATTCTTGCTGAAAATATGATCTCTGCTAAAAGTAAGCAAGTGCCAGCTGTCAGTGTTAACGACGTGAATGTATCGAACGCAAATAAATGTATTTTATGAGCTACGAAATTATTGAAAGTGTCGTTCCATATTTAAGGGGCTTAGTTGAGAACGTCTCATCTTAAACACCTTTTCCTCGACTGCAGTTTTAACAAAATTCTTTCGATTAATATGTTTAAATTTTTTTTTTAACCTTTACTGAAATTATGATTCTCGTTAAAGTTACATATGTGATTATGTTAGTTTGATTTGATGTGTAATCAGGGAACTGCACTGATGTTGGGGAATATTCTTAATTAATCGAAAGCAGTACTTCACTCGTCTTTATTTTATTGGTCCTTAAACGATAAAAAACAATATTGGCTTCGACGGTATTTGAAAATGTCGAAAATAGTCTTTTCATTCCAGATAGGCACAGGACCAGAATTAAAGAACGAAAAGGTCTTTTGATTACACGAATCTGCACTTTACAGATGTACTGTACTTTACAGATGTATTGATATCGAAGAAGGTTATAATGCAAAGTAGAGATCTGATGAATTATAAAACGTACACAAATATTAGAAACAAGAAATAATCAGTTGGTGTTGTCAGTTATTCCCCTTGTTTCACTGAAAGGTTTCCTCAGACAAAGATTTTTATTTAAGCTGAGAAACATTTATAGAGAATCTAGGTGTATGGACTCAGTAATGACGTCCCGAATGAGTATTCGGAGACTGAAAAATTTGTCGCCAAAAATATATTAATGAAATTAGTTTCAAGCCAACCAAACATTGTAAAACTGGCTAATGATGCCTACAGTCATTCAAATCAGCCCATAATTGCATGTTCATTAAATCATACGAAATGAATGACTTAATTCGATCTATATATATTGATTATGTCTTTAATCCAAGTAATTTAATTATATATAATTATTTATTATTAATTACTTCGGTAAACTGAATAATATCTTATTTAAACCTTTTCCATTTGCATTTAGCATTGCGAGTCAACATTTCCTGAACAGCAAATATAATCATTTCGGTTTAAATTTCTTTCTTAATAATAAGGATTCTATGACGTAGTTTAGTAGTGGGGACAGCTTGCCAAATTAACTGTTCTTAATTTTCCTTAACTGGCTTTCCTTAATTGCGCATCTTTAGCCACTACTAAAAGGGAAAGTTCCGCGGTGTTTTAATTTAATAGAAACTGGAATTATATAATTGCTGGTGTTAAAACAGAGAGGGATATGTGGTTAAAATGTTCGCTACACAGTAACGCCACTCCAGATTCTTTCAAAATAGAAATGAACGTCTTCAGTACTTATGGTTTGATCACGTCAGTGTGAGTGAAATTTAGTAGACCGTTACTCTGAAGAATCCTGTCTCATATATATATATATATATATATATATATATATATATATATATATATATATATATATATATATATATATATATATATATATATATATATATATATATATATATATTAGAAAGTGAGGTTTTTTTTACAAACTGAAAAATAACCAAGGTGTCCTACACGAGTGAAAGTATAAAGAAAAAGAGATGAAATCGAAAATGCAACTGAAGTCTTTTTTTTTTTTTAAATATATATATTTATTTGGTTCCTTTACCGATTTCGCAGTTCTTCTGCTTTTCAAAAGGTGAGTTGAGATGGAGGGTCTGTGGTTTTATATATATATATATATATATATATATATATATATATATATATAATTCACCGGCTTAATTTGGCTACCGCTAAGTATTTTTAGTTAATGAAAATCACAAGATCACATGAAAAAAATTCACTTCGCAAAATATTCTGGTATTCTCAACCAGCTTCTTTGTAGAAGAATTACAGAATTATGAATATCAATTCTCCTACGACAGAGAGAGAGAGAGAGAGAGAGAGAGAGAGAGAGAGAGACTAATATTTCCATGAAAATCACTCTGACTGACACACACACATTGATAACACCCACAAACACACATTAGCAATGGAAGAGACACACGCTGTTTTTATTAAGGATTTATTTATAGACCCTTGGGTCTTGACTTTAAAATATCATTGATAGCGTTCCCTTATTTGGTATACCAATTTCCAATAATGTGGTAAATGTAACCATTCTACAATTAATTGAAACTACATCATGTATACAGATCAGTCTTCTGTATAAAAAAACAAAGACCTCTCTTCGTTCAGGGATGCCCATGGGATTTGCAGCTAAAAAGTTTCTCCCTGAGGCACAAGTCCGGACAAGGTTGTTTGTGGAAGACCAGCAGTCGCCCATGCATACCAGCCTCCCCTCTTCACGCCACCGACAATGTCCAAGGGAAAGGCAATGGCCGATACAGCTTGACACCAGTGACGTCTAAACTCATTTCTACAGCTGAGTAATCTGGAGCAACTAAAGTGTCTTCCTCAAGGACACAGCGCATCGGTCCGAGAATCGAACTCACAACCTTCCGATTGCAAGTCCAATGCTCTAACCACTAAACGATTTGCCTTCACTTTGTATATTAGTCTAATATAATATCTTTCATTTCACGTTTCCACATATATTTGAGGATGTGTAAAATTATATATATGAAGGTAGGTTTCTTTGCTACAATATTGAAATTATGAAGAGGGGCAGAACCTTTAAATCGTCCTACTATTAAAACTATTGAAGTTGCGTTTTTGTACAGAAATTAACACCGCTGAGGGGATGAAAAGACAGACAATGGAGAGGGCACTAACTGTTTTCTTGGTTGTTATTCAGCCCACGTCAATTTGATCGAATAGATGATGTTCGAAGACATTCTAAACTACACATGCAGATATTATATAATATCATCAATAATAGGGAAATTTGATAGGAAAAAAAGCATATGACCTGCTATAATGACTTGCAATTATCCGCATTCCCGAGAAAAGGGTATTCTCAGGCAAACGTACATTTGTTATATACTTATTTATAAGCGTGTATCCCATGAAGAGACGAAAAGAATATATTAATATATTACAATGTGTGAGAATGGACAATCTTCGGTCGCAACCCTATTTTCAGGGGTGGCTGACAATAATCTGCTGCAAAGAAATTCCTCCGTGGGATTCTCTGCAGCGTTGGCAAGTAGATAAGCATATATATTCAAATAATCACACAACTATATTCATGCTACAATATGAGAATACAATGACATAAAGGAGCAAGTCACCGATTATTCAGCAATCCCTGCAGGGGTTATACTATAAGAGATGAATAAATCAGGATTTTTCTATAGGTAGTTATAGATAAAACAAAATAACTGCATGTGAAAGCCAAGATATATATATATATATATATCTTGGCTTTCACATGCAGGTGTTTCGTTTTATCTATAGCTACTATATATATATACATATATATATGTATTATTCATATATATGTATCCAATTATATGTATATATATACACATACATACATATATATATATATATATATATATATATATATAGGTATGCATGTATGTATGCGAGTATATTTCTGTGTGTAGATGTATGTGTGAGTGTGTGTCTGTATAATGGAATATCATAATACTGTGATGCTGAGATATTTTTCCCAACGAGACTTGCTTCTCGTACAATTTATGTCTATTTCTAAATGTCTCTGAAGATATATATGAGATGTCGAATATATGTGGTAAGTTTTGTTTTATGCTCAAATCCTAGTATATAGATTAAAAAAAAAGAATCTTCCATTAACCGTATTCTTTTCAATTCGTTCTGTGAAATGCACGGAAGACCTAATAAAAATGTCATAAATTTTAATGAATTCCTGGATTTATTATTTAAATACTCTCATAAAATATCCTGGATTTGTTTATACAATATTTTAAGCCTTGACTTCAGATGGATTACGCCATCAGGGAGGGCACGTGATTTCGTGGTTAGAGCGTTGGATTCGCAATCGTAAGTTTGTGAGTTCAACCTCTGGAACAAGTGTTTCGTTGTGTCCTTGAGCAAGGCACTTTATTTCCCGCTGCTTCTGTTCACTTTGCTAGAAGAAATGAGTTGCAGCGTCACTGTTTCCAAGCTGTATTAGCCTTTGCCTTTCACTTAGACAAGTCCGATGGCGTTGTCAGAGAAGACTGGCATGGTCTTCCACAAAACAACCATGCCCTAACCGGGTTTGTGATCCTGAAGAGCGAATTTCTAGGTTCAAAACCCATGGTCATTCGTGACCTAACCCTTTTTATGGATAACTATTCGTTTTTCGCGTTGGCTGTTAAACCACATTTAACATCTTCGCAAAACTTACCCCTATTAAAACTTCGTATAATTTACCCCTATCGTGTCCTTTCTGAATAGTCAGAACTAGCTTACCTTCATTTCAGTGTCAGGTCACATGACATTGAAGGTCGAGTTTACTACTGCAATGGCCGAGTTACATCGGAGTCGTTTGTTGATAGATGACTTGTTCAAGAGGGGTTAATTCCCCACTGGTCACGCAACTTCGTAGCCAATTACCTAATGCTTAATGGCAGTACCTAATTTCTGTGCACGGTAATTTCATATGGACTGCCGCTATCAGTTGGAGTCGAAAAACTAATGCATTGGTCCGAAGCCGGAAAATCAAATTTTCTACCCACATGAAATCGTATTTCTCATTGTGTAACGTATATGTGTGCATTTTACTTTACTTGGGTTGGTGTCTTAATGATACTGACTTAATTAAATTATTAAGAGAGTGGCAAAACGACTAACGGTGTGTCGGTCCTATTAGATAGCTTCGAATGAAACAGTTCTAGTCCTGTAGAAGCCATTTCTATATTAAATATTTATACTCTGCTATGTATTGAGTCCCTTACTGTGGTTACCTCCGATTGAACCCTGGATACATATGTCTCTCCCTCTCTCGCTCTCTCTCTCTATATATATATATATATATCTTTCTCTCTCTCTCTCACTCTCTCTCTCTCTCACTCACTCTCTCTCTCTCTCTCTCTCTCTCTATATATATATATATATATATATATATATATATATATATATATATATATATATATATATATATATATATATATATATATATACCAAGATATTAATAAATGGAAACTATATTTATAAAATCATATTTATTTTATTATATATATTTCAAGGGCGACCAAGCCCATCTTGGTGCGCTTTCATCAGATAAAATACAAAATTTGTTTTATCTGATGAAAGCGCACCAAGGTTGGCTTGGTCGCCCTTGAAATATATATAATAAAATAAATATGGTTTTATAAATATAGTTTCCATTTATTAATATCTTGGAATATTTACTCCAGTAAACTGTTGAGTGCTCTATATCAGTTATAAACATTTATGTTTGTCGGAATTCCAACAAATTAAATACAACTTCTACACACTCATATATATATATATATATATATATATATATATATATATATATATATATATATATATATATATATATATATATATATATATATATATATATATATATATATATATATATATATATATATATGTATATATATATATACATATCATATATATATATATATATATATATTAATATATGATAAACATTTACATGTTTTTGTTGCAACTGACAATAAATAGCTAGAATGAAATATCTTAATTCAAATACATATAGTCTGCCTGTACAGATCTAAAAAATAGTAAATCAATACTCACAAACACATATGGGCAAAAGGCCTTGGTACCTAGACACGTTTAAATTTCAAAATACAAACTTTTTCACAGATCAGTCCGAACTTCAAAATTTAAACGTGTTTCACAAAGGATGGTATAATAGTGAAATAATTAATTAATTAGTAGTGAGTTAATTAATTTTCTGTGTTTATCAATAGGTACCCAGATAAATTAAGTAACTTCACCTCGGAAAAATATCTAAGGTCTGGTTAACGTAGCGAAAATACACGAGGTTTTGCACACGACTTATTCCAATCCTCTAGCCTCCCACACTCGTGATAGAAATAACAGCCGTTTATATGGGATTACAAATTCAGCTCAACTGAGGGAGCAGTAATATAATATAACTTAGAGTTTACACTCAATGGGGTCATTTACAATTATTTTAGCTCTAAGAATCACTTCTGAGCAGTATAAATTAATATATGATAAACATTTACATGTTTTTGTTGCAATTGACAATAAATAGCTAGAATGAAATATCTTAATTCAAATACATATAGTCTGCCTGTACAGATAATAACAGATATAACTTAATAATATATATATATATGTATATATATATATATATATATATATATATATATATATATATATATATATATATATATATATATATATATTAGAAAGTAAAGTTTTTTTAGAAAATGAAAAATAACCGAGGTGTTCTACACGAGTGAAAGTATAAAGAAAAATAGATGAACTCGAAAATGCAACTGGAGTCTTATTTAAAACAAAAATATATATATATTTTTTATAAAAAATATATATATTTATTTGGTTCCAAATTTGGAACGAAATAAAAATATATACCGTCTTAAATTACATATATCTATATTTATACGCGTATCATCTGTGTCATCACTGACATTTGTTGAAATGGAATATAATAGAGCTAAACAACAGAGTGCAGCACAGTGACAAGTCTAGTTCTCCACCCAATCAAATATTAAACGTTAAGACTGTTATCCGAAGCTTGGGTAGGAATTAATAGGGGAGCTTGCATCACAACGACAAATACAGCACACAAAATATCATGGGACGAGCGATAAAGGAAGTGTAGAAGAGGATTATACAAATGATAAAGGATTATATAAGGGAGAAAAAGAAGTAGAAAAATTATTGCTGCACATGGAATTGACTCTTTGGCTGTAAATGCTAACTACTGCTCAACAAATCTATAATTGAAAACTGTAAAAGGCAACGGGAGTGTTTGGGATATTTTCTTTTTCGTTTTAGAGAATTCTTCTCATAAAAGTCCCGGAAACATTTAACATGTGTAAATTAATATGAATAATTAGCAAATGCTTTAAACAATCTTGTGTTCCTGGTAAACAAATATGAAAACAGAAGAAATTGAAATAATGATAAATGCCTAACCGTAACAAAATAAATGAAAGTAATATAAATAATTAGAAATAGATATAACAAGAATCTTATGGGAACTAAGATCAAACATAATCTATATAATTAGAGGAAATTCGGAAATGATTTAAAAAAACATGCAGACAAACGCCTAACAGAAACATCACAACTTACATACAGAATATCTTTCTATTAGGTATTGCACACTTTATTACGTAAAGTACTTTCGAAACAATAAACGTGTACAGACCATTTACACATATTCAATTCGTACAGACTTCCATGTGGTTATAAAATGAAAATATGACTACTGAAATATAAGAACAACACAAATGAAATATAGATAATAGTAGCATTGTTCTTTTTCTTTTTGCGATTATTTCAAAATAATTGAATAATACATAATAATTACTTTACTAACGACAATAGGAAACGTCAAAAGTACTTAATGTTTATCATTATCACGCAGCCCTTGCAATATTGATTAACGTATTTTATCGAAATGTTTCCAAATGAATTAATCAGACGGTGTTTGCCTTTCGTTTACGTAGACATTGCAAATACACTTGTTAATCGTACAACAATTGTCTTCGTATTATGAGTTTGGATGAGGAAAGTAGCTCGATTTAGACTGTGTTTGCATAACTGACCACTTAACCTAATCACTTAAGTGCATGATTGATATGCAAATATTTGATAAACATTTTGTCTGAAGTAGTGAATGTAGTTCAAGTAGAATATGCTGCTTAGTAATAAAGCCCTATACGGATGTGTCTAAGTGGTCGGCCAGCCTGCTCGAAACAATAACTAGCTTTCACCTAATTCTTAGGTTACATTATTCAAAAGAGGGTGAAATTCCTGGAAAATGACGTGGTGCTATGAAATGACCAATACATCCACAAATTCCGGATGAACTGAAGTTAAACAAACATTTAAATCGTTCTTATAACATCGACTATTGTGATTTCTGTATATATTTTTTATTATTTTGACATTTTGATTGTTTTACTTTAATATTCAAGAATGAATTTAAATAGCCTTGCAACATCAATGTCACATGGACAAAATTGGATCTCCTTAATGTTAACCTCCAAATATAAAGTCTTCAATACATCTACACTTATAACAGCAGCATAACTATTGTTTAGGACATATATGGAGGAGTTGAAATAACAATAGAACCACGTCATTTGGTTCCCAAACAACGAATATTAAAGTAAAGTAGAAGTGCCAGGCTCGAAGATCAGGAATACACTCAATATAGGGTCAGTACTTGCTGGATTTGAGGTATCACAGCTTCACTATTATAGACATTGATTTAGAATGTTTAAGTCACAGAACGACAGGTGCCCCAGATTCAGAACCCGAGTATGATGGTTGGATATATATGAAGAAGGATGAGTAGGAGGAGGAAAAGAAGAAGAAAGACGATTCTATATCTGTTGACAACGTTTTGTTGCATCCTTTTTGTAATCAGTGTAAGTGTTACATAATCAATTAATTCTGTTAGGAGGATAGGTGGAATTTTTCTTCATTTCGAATTAGGAAGAGTAGGAAAGAAAATAGAAATATAAAGAATTCCCTTATCTTTTACTTCATTGTGAGATCATAATGGTAATCATCACCGCACTTACTCAACATGATCAACTATCGCAATCTTTTTGTCCTGCTGTTGATCCCACTTTTTCTCTTCTAATTCTTTTTCTCCATCCCCTAACCACCTTCCGGTAGCTTCAATTTAGTTTCACATCCAACTATTTCACATCCCTTCTATTCTCACTGTGATATTCCTCTCATTCTGACACATTCATCCCCACCACCGTTGCCTTCACCATCACTATCTTCCTCATCATCATCATCATCATCCACATCATCATCAACATCATCAACATCAACATCATCATCATCATTATCATCATCATCATTATCATCATCATCATCATCATCATCATCATCATCATCATCATCATCATCATCATCATCGCCATCATCATTATCATCATCATTATCATCATCATCATCATCACCATCGTCATTATCATCATGATCATCATCATGATCATCATCGCCATCATCATTATCATCATCATTATCATCATCATCATCACCATCACCATCATCATTATCATCATGATCATCTTCATCACCTCCACCATCATCAGCCGCATCTTCCATATCATCATCATCATCATCATCATCATCATCATCATCATCATCATTATTAACATCACCACCAACATCATCATTATCATCATCCTTCTTTGTTGTTTTTATTTACATATTTCCTTAATAGATTTTTGTTTCCTAATTCTGTGGTTAATTTAATGTATTGTTTACTGAATGCCATCACACCGGCCCTCCTCCTTTTCACTCTCATCATCATCATGGGCATCATTACCATCATCATCACTTCATCATCTGCATAATCATCATCCTCATCACCACCATCACCATCATCATATTTTTTTATTATCTCCCTCTCATGCCTACTCCACTTTTTCTCTTATATCTTACCTCTTACTTCCACTCTTCACCGCAATCCTTATTCTACTCGTATCTCTGTGTTCTGCTCTGCATTGTTTTATACCCATATAGAACAAAGGAAATAAGGAAACAATAGATTCCAAGAAGGAATCAACAGAAAATAATCACATTAGCGTATAAAACAAAGTGCATATATACACACACGTACAGGCGCAAATTTACACTCTCACATATACAACGTTAAAATATATATACGCATCTGGAGGTGTAAACATACGCATACACTTTCACATATTCAACGTTAGAATATATATACACACACGTACATGCACAAACATACACATACGCTCTCACATAGTCAACGTTAAAATATATATACACACACGTACAGACACAAACATATACATACACTCTCAAATATTCAACGTTAAAAAATATATACACAAACGTACATGCACAAGCATATACATACACTCTCAAATATTCAACGTTAAAATATATATACATACACGTACAGACACAAACATATACATACACTGTCAAATATTCAACGTTAAAAAATATATACACACACGTACATGCACAAACATATACATACACTCTCAAATATTCAACGTTAAAAAATATATACACACACGTACAGACACAAACATATATACACTCTCAAATATTCAACGTTAAAAAATATATACACACACGTACATGCACAAACATATATATACACTCTCAAATATTCAACGTTAAAAAATATATACACACACGTACAGACACAAACATATATACACTCTCAAATATTCAACGTTAAAAAATATATACACACACGTACATGCACAAACATATACATACACTCTCAAATATTCAACGTTAAAATATATATACATACACGTACAGACACAAACATATACATACACTCTCAAATATTCAACGTTAAAAAACATATACACACACGGACATGCACAAACATATATATACACTCTCAAATATTGAATGTTAAAATATATATACATACACGTACAGACACAAACATATACATACACTCTCAAATATTCAACGTTAAAAAACATATACACACACGTACATGCACAAACATATATATACACTCTCAAATATTCAACGTTAAAATATACTAGAAAGATAAAATGAATCAAAATCTGAACCAAAATCTTTGTTTTGATTTTATCTCTAACATTGCCTACTGATCTATCGATTGATTACAAACCGCTGTTTGATTAATCTAACTGTTTATTTATTACTGTCTTTAAGTCACATGGTCGGGATTGATGTGTAGCAACAGCAACAGTAGTAGTAGTAGTAGTGTTTTTGTATTGTTGTTCTTGGTGGGGTCAAGAAAGAGGTCAGCTCTGATCCAAGAGTTCTACGAGTAAAAATACATTGTATGCAGAATCTTTTCGCGGATATCAAAGAATACTTTCCCTTATATATTTTTTTCTCTTTTATTCGAATGATGGGGGTGTATTGAAGAGAGATTGTTACTTCTAACTGCCTAAATAATTGTTTCTACGTACGGGGTGCTCAGTACAACAAGTAATATTTGGAATTTTTGTTGTTGTCGTTATTGGTGATATGACGAATTTCCAATTAAAATATACAATTTTATACCTTTGTTATGTGATCAGTAGAGAGCTGTTCTGGAAAGTGTCAATAGTATCGTGGTATAGTTACTTTCCATTTATCCCTGAGTGTTTGTATATACGCGATAGAGTTAGGGATGAATAGATAGATAGATAGATATATTTCTTTATTAGCCACAAGGGCAAACAAGAAGGGGACAAATACAAAGAGGGAAGTTTACATACAATAAAACGTGTAAAATGTTATCACAAATGGAATTTAAAAAGTTAGTCGATTTTCCCCAATAGGGGGAGACAGTTTATATGGGTAACACATACCCCTGAAAAACAAATGTGCAACCCTCATCTCCAGGAGTACGAAGAGTTTGTACTCATTTCCTCTCCTCCTCCTTTTCTTCAACCTACAGGCTGATATAGAGAGAAGGCCCATTCACTCGGGCTATTCTCGCCACTTTCACCCACCTTTCATAAAACTTGCTGGGGTACAGCACCTCTCTCTCCATCCTGATTCTTCTTCCAAAATGGTAGTTGTAAAAAAGAATCAGTTGTTGGCCGGAGAGAAAGGTGTCTGACCTCAGCCCTTTCAAACATGTCCACCATACAACCTCTTTCGCCATAGCTATCACACAAAGGAAAACCGCCTCTCCTTCGTTTTTGAAGGAGGGTGACGGTTTGATCATGACAATGGACTCGGTGGTCAACTGGATTGGTCCCACCCGCGACAATAGTCGTTCTACATAGCCCCACAGGTCAGTGACGCCCGGGCAGTGTATGAATGCGTGCGCAACGGTTTCTTCGACTCGCATGCACCTCGGACAGATCTTTTTTGCAGGGTCCCTGCCCGGGCGCCCATGTCTGTAGAGCTTGTCTCGAACTGATAGAGCTCCTCGGTAGCACTGCCATGCCAGGGACATTTGGAAGTTGTCCATCGGTCCCGGGCGGAAGGTCCTACCGAACAGACTGGCCAGTTCATCTTCCTCTACGACTAGAGTTTCACCGAGCGCGTCGTCGCACTTGCTGCGGACCAACTCTCTATAGAATGACGAAGTGGAGTCTCCACTGATCGCCGGGTCCGCCTTCCAGAGGGCTGTGAGCGCCTGAGCACATTCCATGTGCCAGTCGCCCATTTTCCTCGGTCTTTGCTTGACCCAGGACTGCAGCTCGGTCGGCGAGACGAGTCGTGGGAAGGCTCGCTTCACGAACGGGGCCCACACCGGTTGTCCGGTGAGGAATACGTAGAGATGCCGCAGCCTGAGCGCGTGTTTGCGCATCGTCAACCACGGCATCCCCAGCCCTCCGTTAGAAGGGTGTTGGCAGCAGATGGATCTTCTTACCAAAGGAGCCCGCCTCTTCCAAAGGAATCGGAAGAGGGCGCGCTCCATTTTGGCGAGCGTTTTGGCTGGACAAGGCACGACGGTCAAGCGGTAGTAGATGGCGGACGCTATAAAAGTGTTCGCCACCTCCGCTCGACCTTTCAAGGATAGTTTGCACTCGGCCCACTTCTGGGTGAGTGCAAACACCTTGGCCGTCACTTCGTTCCAGTTCTTCTCCACCTGGAGGTCCGGACCAAACCAGACCCCGAGCAGCTTTACCGGTCCTTCCGTCCAGCGTCCGACGACGCCATCGGAAGGCATCGGTCTGCCTCTCCACGATCCGAGTTGCAAACCGATGGACTTGTCCCGGTTCAGCTTCGCTCCTGTGAGACTTTCGTATTCCTTTAGTAAGGTGCCGACTTCCTCGATTTGCGAGGCGCTCGACACCATTACTGTCACGTCGTCGGCGTAGGCCGACGCCGCTTTCCGCAGTCCCGGTTCCAGAGGGATGCCCTGCAATAGCTCCAGCTTCCGCAGTAGTGGCTCGAGAGTCAGTACGTACAGAAGGGAGGAGAGAGGGCATCCCTGTCGAATGGATCGCGTAATATGGAACGGCTCCGAGAGGTAACCGTTCACCTTGACCCTTGAGCAGATGTTGCTGTTGTGCATTGCAGCAATCCAGCCCCTGAACACGGGTCCGAAGCCTGCCGCCTCGAGCACCACATCCAGGTAACGATGGTCAACCCTATCGAAAGCCTTAGACTGATCCAAGTTGATCAGGGCCCCACCGAAGCCGGGTTTACACCCTACCCTCTCTATGATGTATCGCATGAGGTGGAGGTTGTCGTGTATGGACCTGGTCGGGATCGCGCATGTCTGCGCTTCTCCCACCAGGTTCTCGACGACAAGCGCCAGCCTCTTTGCCAACACCTTGGCCAAAATCTGTAACTCTGTGTTTAGCAGAGTTATGGGCCGGAAGTTGCCTATGTCATCCCCCTTATTCTCGTCCTTCCTGATTAGTGTGACCACGCCCCCGGTTACAGAACTGGGAATTCTCCCGTTCTGTTGCCAGTTGCAGTAGACCGCTTCCAGGAGACCGGAGAATAAGTCCGGCATTGCTACGTAAAATTCGTAGGGTAGACCGTCGAGACCTGGAGATTTGCGTTTGCCGCATTGGCTCAGCGCGTCCCCTATCTCAGTGGCTGAAATCGGCTTTTCGCAGAACTTCGCCTCACTGTCCGAGAGTCGCGGTAGGCCGTCGAGGTATGGACCGAAATCCATAGCCTCTCCCGGCGCGCCGCTCCCCCCGAACAGCCGAGCAAAGTGCCGCTGAAAAGCCGCACACATCTGCTTCGGCTCACGTATCACGCGTCCGTTTTGGTCCTTCAAAGACCGAATCGTGGACTTGTTGCCACTTTTTGCCTCCGTCACCCGGGCCCAGCTAACAGCTTTGGCTCCCTCGTTTCCCAGAGCACGTATTTTGCTTCTGACAACGCAGCCCTCGTGCTTTGCGTCGAAGAACTGGTCCAAGGCCGTTCTCGTTGCTAGCACGCTGGCTACGTTGCCACTTCTAATTGCCTCTTCTACTTTATCTACCAGTTCCTTCTCGGTTCTATTTCTATCTAACGCTAATTCTTTACTAAAAACTATCGAGTCTAATCTAACTGCCCTCTTGAGAGAGTACCACCATCTGTTGTTGACAATGGCCCCTGTCAAGTGCTGTTTAACTAAAGTGCTAATCCGTCTACTGTAGGCTTTGCTTGTCGGTAACGACAAGTTCAGCTTCCAGTAGCCGGGTCATTGTCTATGGGTTCTATCAAGGTTGGCCATGCAGGTCACTAGTTTGTGATCTGAATAGGCAACCATGAACATTTGTGGACAGCTTAACATGTCCCTATCCTTATTTCTAACTAGAACCCTATCTAGGTACGATCTAGATGTTCCGCTACGATTACTCCACGTCCACATTGGCGCAGTCGGAAAATCTAGTCGATATCTATCGGCCAGGTCAAATCGGTCGATTAACTGTTTGAGGCTGTTACACCCCCCTTTGTCGGGACATGCTCCCACATAGTCCCAACGTGCATCTAGGATTCCATTCCAGTCCCCCACTAAAAGCAAGGAGCGGGACGTTCCCAGAAAAGTCTCTAGACGTTTGAAGAAGTCTGGCCGCGGTGTCCCGGATGGGGCATATGCGGCCACCAGCCTGAAGGCTCCACCTTCACTACCGTCAACGTCTAGGACCACCAGTCGACCCTCCGGGTCCAGATGTACCGTCTGTGTTACGAGGCCCAGGTGTTTCCGCAGCAAAACGGCAACTCCGCCCCCACCCCCCGGTTGACAGAGAGATGCGTAGATTTCAAAGTCATCGAAGATGGGGGCCAGCTGTCGCTCGCCGTGGATCCTGGACTCGCAAATGGCTACCACATCCAAACTGTGTGACCTGAGGTCGTTTAAGAGTTTGCCCTGTTTGCAGGGCATCCCCAGGCCGCGTACGTTCACACATCCAACTCTTATATTGGCCATGTTGGTGCTGAAAAGTTAAAAGAGGAAAAGAGATCACTCACCCTTCGCCTCCTGGGGACCAGGCCGCACGATTTCCATGGGGGTGTTGGAGGGGTTGTCTGGATGGGTGGTGGTTTCCGGCGGGGTGGGGACGCAGATGTTTGGTGGGGTGGGGTCTGGTGGAATGGGGGTGTCTGGGGTGGGGAGGTATTTGAGAAGGACGCGGTTGAGTGGTTTCACGCAGGAATTCCCCACATCCTTCTCAAATGTTTCTTTTAGGGACCTATAAGTTTGTATAGGGACCCTAATCAGTTTTAGGTTCATTTTTTTGCTATTTTTTATAGAGTGGGCGAAAGTTTTCCCTTCGTTGAAAACCGAAGGGTCATTCGTAATGGTCTCCATTAGTGTTTTGTTTTCAGTGTTTATGTAAGTGTAAGTGTAATTTTCTTGTGTTGTGTTTGTTTTTGTCTGTAGTTCTTGTGTGTGCTTTCGTTTTGTTGTAGGTATTTTGTTTTCAGGAGGTGGGGGTTTTGTTTGTGATATTTTTGTTGTTTGTGTTGGTGGTTGTATGTTTGTGGTAGTGTTTGCTGGTTTTTTGCTTTTGTGATGTCTTTTCTTTCTTTTCGAGCGATGGGGTTCTCCCTCGTCTTCACTGGGTGATGGCGAGATAGCCTCATCTGTTGTATCGTCTGTGTGATTGGGGAGGGGTATGTCTTGGGGAGCTGTTGTGTCTGTATGTGATTTTGCAGTGGTTTTAGGTGGAGTGAGGTTGGGTGGGACTGTGTTTGTTGTGGTTATTTTTGTGTGTTGGTGTTGTTGTTGTAGTGGTGGTGTTGGTGGTTGTGTTGTTTTGATGGGTGTTGGCAGAAGAGCCTTTTTTTGGTTCATTAGTTTAGGACAGGAAGCCCTCAGGTGACCCCTGCTAAAGCAATGGTAACATGAAGGCCGCCTACCCTCAACCGAAAGGTTTATGTAGGTAAGTCCGTCCAGGAGTACACGCTGTGGGATCATAGCTATTCGCTCTGGGCTCATTTGCACCAGAACTTCAATGCTAGTCCCATTGAATACATCTCTGGGGGACTTGCCTACTGACAGTATTCTGTCTTCATCAAAATTGATGAAGCCGCACAGTATCCACCATATGTTCACCTTTGGTGTGACACTTGTGATTCTGATCTTTTGTGTCCTTTTTCCCATGTATGTAGGGAAAAAGGTGTACAGGTTGGATACAATTGGCGACACAGAGTAATTTTGGGCCGTCAATTGATCCTTCATCAGTACCGAAATACTCCCAAAATGTTTGCTTCTTTGAATGAATGCAATATCATTCATTGAATCTTTGAAAACCAGTTCAATATCTTTCTGTGACAATTGGACTGGTTTTCGGGTAGAATTGGAAACTGTCCTAAAAACTATCGTTTTGAGAGCAGTTTCCTTGCGAATTTCTACCGGAGAATTGATGCTGAAAGCACCATTTTTTTCGAAGGTGACATATCTCTTAGCGTCCTTTAAAAGGTGTTCAGCATTTGTTATGTCGAGATATATCAATTGTTCTTTCTTTTGAACTTTCTCCGCAAAGGAGATTTTTGGTTTCTTTGTGGAATCCGTATTGGTGGTGTTGTCATTATTGTTGTTATTCTTGTTGTTATTCTTGTTGTCACCGATGTTGGTATCATCCGTATTTTCCTTGGTGTTGTTGTTGTCTTTGATGCTGGTGTTATTGGCGTTGTCTTTATTTTTTTCTTTGTTGTTGTTATCATTGTTGCTTTTATCATCATTATTGGTTTTGCTGTTATTTTTGTTGTCATTGAGCTGTTTGGTGTCATTTGTGTTGTTTGGATGTGAATTCGTTTTTTTATTTTCATTTTGTCTTTCCATCTCTATAGTATCTAGTGAAGAAGACGTTGTTGACTGCGAGCTTTGTAGTCTTACCGCCTCTCCACCACCATTATCGTTGGACGCAGCGTTCATAACGTAATCAAAATTTTACAATATTTTTTCCAAGATTCGATGGAGAAAAATTATTTTAAATGGATATTCCGCCCCTGAAGGGGCGAAAATGAGTTGACCCACCACCTGAAGGTCCAGACGGGTGGTCAAGTTACACAATGATATAAAATTGAACTAAAAACTCACGTTTTTTCCTTACATAAATTAACGGGAAACTTCTCCGCGAAGTGACACACGACTGATAGAGAGATAGATAGATAGATAGATAGATAGATAGATAGTTAGATAGATAGATAGATAGATAGATAGATAGATAGATAGATAGATAGATAGATAGATAGATAGATAGATATGTTTCTTTATTAGCCACAGGGGCACAAAAGAATGGATCGTGTGATATGGAACGGCTCCGACAGGTAGCCGTTCACCTTGATCCTTGAGCAGATGTTGCTGTTGTGCATTGCAGCAATCCAGCCCCTGAACACGGGTCCGGAGCCTGCCGCCTCGAGCACCGCATCCAGGTAACGATGGTCAACCCTATCGAAAGCCTTAGACTGATCCAAGTTGATCAGGGCCCCACCGAAGCCTGGTTTACACCCTACCCTCTCTATGATGTATCGCATGAGGTGGAGGTTGTCATGTATGGACCTGGTCGGGATTGCGCATGTCTGCGCTTCTCCCACCAGGTTCTCGACGACAAGCGCCAGCCTCTTTGCCAACACCTTGGCCAAAATCTGTAACTCTGTGTTTAGCTGAGTTATGGGCCGGAGGTTGCCTATGTCATCTCCCTTATTCTTGTCCTTCCTGTTCACACATCCAACTCTTATATTGGCCATGTTGGTGCTGAAATTTAAAAGAGGAAAAGAGATCACTCACCCTTCGCCTCCTGGGGACCAGGCCGCACTATTTCCATGGGGGTGTTGGAGGGGTTGTCTGGATGGGTGGTGGTTTCCGGCGGGGTGGGGACGCAGATGTTTGGTTGGGTGGGGTCTGGTGGGATGGGGATGTCTGGAGTGGGGAGACATTTGAGAAGGACGCGGTTGAGTGGTTTCACGCAGGAATTCCCCACATCCTTCTCAAATGTTTCTTTTAGGGACCTATAAGTTTGTATAGGGACCCTAATCAGTTTTAGGTTCAGTTTTTTGCTATTTTTTATAGAGTGGGCGAAAGTTTTCCCTTCGGTTTTCACCGAAGGGTCGTTCGTGATGGTCTCCATTAGTGTTTTGTTTTCAGTGCTTATGTAAGTGTAAGTGTAATTTTCTTGTGTTGTGTTTGTTTTTGTCTGTAGTTCTTGTGTGTGCTTTCGTTTTGTTGTAGGTATTTTGTTTTCAGGAGGTGGGGGTTTTGTTTGTGATATTTTTGTTGTTTGTGTTGGTGGTTGTATGTTTGTGGTAGTGTTTGCTGGTTTTTTGCTTTTGTGATGTCTTTTCTTTCTTTTCCAGCGATGGGGTTCTCCCTCGTCTTCACTGGGTGATGGCGAGATAGCCTCATCTGTTGTATCGTCTGTGTGATTGGGGAGGGGTATGTCTTGGGGAGCTGTTGTGTCTGTATGTGATTTTGCAGTGGTTTTAGGTGGAGTGGGGTTGGGTGGGACTGTGTTTGTTGTGGTTATTTTTGTGTGTTGGTGTTGTTGTTGTGGTGGTGTTGGTGGTTGTGTTGTTTTGATGGGTGTCGGCAGAAGAGCCTTTTTTTGGAGGACAGGAAGCCCTCAGGTGACCCCTGCTAAAGCAATGGTAACATGAAGGCCGCCTACCCTCAACCGAAAGGTTTATGTAGGTAAGTCCGTCCAGGAGTACACGCTGTGGGATCATTTGCACTAGAACTTCAATGCTAGTCCCATTGAATACATCTCTGGGGGACTTTCCTACTGACAGTATTCTGTCTTCATCAAAATTGATGAAGCCGCACAGTATCCACCATATGTTCACCTTTGGTGTGACACTTGTGATTCTGATCTTTTGTGTCCTTTTTCCCATGTATGTAGGGAAAAGGGTGTACAGGTTGGATACAATTGGCGACACAGAGTAATTTTGTGCCGTCAATTGATCCTTCATCAGTACCGAAATACTCCCAAAAAGTTTGCTTCTTTGAATGAATGCAATATCATTCATTGAATCTTTGAAAACCAGTTCAATATCTTTCTGTGACAATTGGACTGGTTTTCTGGTAGAATTGGAAACTGTCCTAAAAACTATCGTTTTGGGAGCAGTTTCCTTGCGAATTTCTACCGGAGAATTGATGCTGAAAGCACCATTTTTTTCGAAGGTGACATATCTCTTAGCGTCCTTTAAAAGGTGTTCAGCATTTGTTATGTCGAGATATATCAATTGTTCTTTCTTTTGAACTTTCTCCGCAAAGGAGATTTTTGGTTTCTTTGTGGAATCCGTATTGGTGGTGTTGTCATTATTGTTGTTATTTTTGTTGTTATTCTTGTTGTCACCGATGTTGGTATCATCCGTATTTTCCTTGGTGTTGTTGTTGTCTTTGATGCTGGTGTTATTGGCGTTGTCTTTATTTTTTTCTTTGTTGTTGTTATCATGTTGCTTTTATCATCATTATTGGTTTTGCTGTTATTTTTGTTGTCATTGAGCTGTTTGGTGTCATTTGTGTTGTTTGGATGTGAATTCGTTTTTTTATTTTCATTTTGTCCTTCCATCTCTATAGTATCTAGTGAAGAAGACGTTGTTGACTGCGAGCTTTGTAGTCTTACCGCCTCTCCACCACCATTATCGTTGGACGCAGCGTTCATAATTTAATCAAAATTTTACAATATTTTTTCCAAGATTCGATGGAGAAAATTTTTTTAAATGGAAATTCCGCTCCTGAAGGGGCGAAAATGAGTTGACCCACCACCTGAAGGTCCAGACGGGTGGTCAAGTTACACAATGATGTACAATTTAACTAAAAACTCACGTTTTTTTCTTACATAAATTAACGGAAACTTCTCCGCGAAGTGACACACGACTGATAGAGAGATAGATAGATAGATAGATAGATAGATAGATAAGTTTCTTTTATTTGCCACTAGGGCATCAAAAGTGGGACAAGTACAAAGGGGGGAGTTTACACAAAAAGGCGTCCTCAATAAGGAGGAGGCAATAACAAAATATAAAAATAAAATAAGATATAACAAAAATAAAATTTTTAACAAAATCCTCAATAGAGAGGAGGCGCCTTGGGGGGTCGCACACACCCCCGAAAAAAGTGTGCAACCCTTTTCCTCAGGAGCACAGAGAGGGGGTGCTCCCTCGTTCCTTCCTCTTTTCCACCTACAGGCTTATGTAAAGAGAAGGCCCATTCACACGGGCCATTCTCGCCACTTTCACCCACCTTTCATAAAAACGACTGGGGTGCAGCACCTCTCTCTCCATCCTGATCCTTCTTCCGAAATGATATCGGAAGAAACGGACCAGTTGTTGGCCAGAGAGAAAGGTGCCTGACCTCAGTCCTTTCAGACGCGTCCACCATACAACCTCTTTCGCCATGGCTATTACGCACAGAAACACCGCCTCTGCTTCATCTTTGAAGGGGGGAGGCGGCTTGATCATTACAATAGACTCGGTGGTCAACCGGATCGGTCCCACCCTTGACAGCAGTTGTTCGACATAGCCCCACAGATCGGCTACGCCCGAGCAGTGTACCAATGCGTGTGCAACGGTTTCCTCGTCGCACACGCATCTGGGACAGATCTTTTTGGCGGGGTCCCTACCCGGGCGCCCGTGTCTGTAGAGCCTTTCTCGAACGGGTAAAGCCCCTCGGTAGCACTGCCAGGCCAGGGACTTCTGGAAGTTGTCCATAGGTCCCGGGCTGAATGTCCTACCGAACAGGCTGGCCAGTTCGTCCTCCTCCATGTCTAGGGCTTCTCCGAGGGCGTCGTCGCACCTGCTGCGTACCAGCCCTCTATAGAATGTTGCGGTGGAGTCTCCACTGATAACCGGATCCGCCTGCCAGAGGGCGGTGAGCGCCTGGGCACACTCAGTGTGCCAGGCGCCCAGTTTTCTCGGTCTTTGCTTGACCCAGGATTGCAGCTCGGTGAGTGAGACGAGTCTGGGAAAGGTTCGTCTCACAAACGAGGCCCACACCGGTTGTCCGGTGAGGAATACGTAGAGGTGCCGTAGCCTTAATGCGTGTTTACGCATCATTAGCCACGGCATCCCCAGCCCTCCTTTCGAAGGGTGTTGACAGCAGATGGATCTCCTCACCATAGGAGCCCGCCCCTTCCAAAGGAATTGGAAGAGCGCGCGCTCCATCTTGGTGAGGGTTTCCCTTGGGCAGGGCACTACGGTCAGGCGGTAGTAGATGACGGACGCTATATAAGTGTTCGCCACCTCCGCCCGACCTTTCAGGGATAGTTTGCAACTGGCCCACTTCTGGGTCAGTGCAAACACCCTGTTCGTAACCTCCGCCCAGTTTTTCTCCACCTGGAGGTCCGGTCCGAACCAGACCCCGAGCAACTTCACCGGGCCCTCCGTCCAGCGTCCGACGACGCCATCGGAGGGCATCGGTCTGCCCCTCCACGTGCCGAGTTGCAAACCGATCGACTTGTCCCGGTTCAGCTTAGCCCCTGTGAACTTTTCGTACTCCTCCAGTAAGTTGCCGACCGCCTCGATTTCGGAGGCCGTCGACACCATTACTGTCACATCATCGGCGTAGGCCGACACCGCTTTCCGCAATCCCGGTTCCAAAGGGATGCCCTGCAACAACTCCAACTTCCGCAGTAGTGGCTCGAGAGTCAACACATACAGAAGGGAGGAGAGAGGGCACCCTTGTCGGATGGACCGCGCGATTTTGAACGGCTCCGAGAGGTAGCCGTTCACCTTGACCCTAGAGCAGATGCGGCTGCTGTGCATAGCAGTGATCCAGCCCCTGAAAACGGGTCCGAAGCCTGCCGCCGCTAGCACCGCATTCAGGTAACCATGGTCGACCCTATCGAACGCCTTAGATTGATCCAAGTTGATCAGAGCCCCACCAAAGCCGGGTTCGTTCCCAACCCTCTCTATGATGTATCGCATGAGGTGGAGGTTGTCATGGATGGACCTGGACGGGATAGCGCATGTCTGCGCATCTCCCACCAGGTTGCCCACGACAAGCGCCAACCTCTTTGCTAGCACCTTGGCCAAAATCTGTAACTCTGTATTTAGCAGAGTTATGGGCCTGAAGTTACTTATTTCGTCCCCCTTGTTCTCGTCCTTCCTCACTAGCGTGACTACGCCCTTGGTCACAGTACAGGGAATTCTCCCGTTCTGTTGCCAGTTGCAGTAGACCGCCTCGAGGAGATCGGGGAACAAGTCCGGCATAGCTAGATATAATTCGTAAGGAAGACCATCGAGACCCGGGGATTTGCGTTTGCCGCATTGGCCCAGCACGTCCTCTATCTCAGCGGCCGAAATCGGCTCCTCGCAAGACTTCGCCTCCCTGTCCGAGAGGCGCGGCAGGCCGTCGAGGTATGGACCGAAGTCCACGTTTCCAACCGGCTCCCCGCCCCTCCCGAACAGTCGGGCAAAGTGCCTTTGAAAGGCCTCACACATCTGCTTAGGCTCAAGAATCGCCCGTCCATCCAGGTCTCGCAAAGACCGGATGGTGGATTTAGTTCCACTGTTGGCCTCTGTCACGCGGGCCCAGCTAACAGCTTTGGCCCCCTCGTTCCCTAGAGCACGTATTTTACTTCGGACAACGCAGCCTTCGTGCTTCGCGTCGAAAAACTGGCTCAAAGCCGTTCTCGACGCTAGCACTCTGGCCACGTCGCCGCTTCTAATTGCCTCTTCTACTCTATCTATTAGCTCCCTTTCCTTCCTATTCCTATCCGCAGCTAGAACCTTACTAAATTCAATCGAGACTACTCTAATCTCTCTCTTTAGAGATACCCACCACCTGCTGTTGACGATCGCTCCAGTCAACCGTTCCTTAACTAACGTACTAATCCGATTCCTGTAGGCTCTACTTGCCGGCAAGGACAAGTTGAGCTTCCAGTAACCGGGGCCCTGTCTATGCGTTCTATCAAGGTTGACCATGCAGGTCACCAACTTGTGGTCTGAATAGCCAACCATGAGCATTTCTGGACAACTTAAAAAGTCCCTGTCCTTATTTCTAACTAAAAATCTGTCTAGGTACGATCTAGATGATCCGCTGCGATTTGACCAAGACCAGGTTGGCACCGTCGGAAAATCTAGTCGAAATCTATCGGCCAGGTCAAATCGGCCGAGTAACCCCTTGAGGCTGTTGCACCCCTCTCTATCGGGACATGCCCCTGCATAGTCCCAACGTGCATCCAGGATACCATTCCAATCCCCCACTAAAAGCAGGGAACGGGACGTCCCTAGAAAAGACTCCAGACGCTGGAAAAAGTCGGGCCGCTCTGTCCCAAAAGGGGCATATGCGGCTATCAGCCTAAGGGCTCTACCTTCACCACTGCCAAGGTCCAGCACCACCAGTCGACCCCCTGGGTCCAAGTGAACTATCTGTGTTGCAAGGCCCATATGTTTTTGCAGCAGAACGACAACCCCACCCCCACCTCCGGGCTGACAGAGAGATGCGTGCATCTCAAAGTCGTCAAAGGTGGGGGCTAGCTGTCGCATGCTGCTGATCCGGGCCTCGCAGATAACCATCACATTTATAGATTGTGACCTGAGGTCATTTAGAAGCATTGCTTGCTTCCAAGACGAGCCCAGGCCACGCGCATTTAGACACCCTACTCTTAGCACAGCCATGTTGGTGGTAAAGAGAAAAGGCACTTACCTCTCTGCGTCCCGGGAAACGGGCCGCTCAATTTCCATGCTGGTTGGGGATGGGTTGTTGGGTGGGGTGGTGGTTTGTGGAAGTGAAGGGGCATCGGTGTGTTGTGGGGTTGGGGTGTTTGTCGTTGAGTGGGTGTCTGGGTGGGGTGGGGGGGTGAAATTTTTTAGGAGGACGCGGTTGATTGGTTTGGCGCAGGGGGGGCCCACGTCCTCCGTGAAATTTATTTTCAGTGTTTTGTACAAGTGCATTGGGACTTTTATCATTTTCAAATGAGGTAGTCCCACAGCAGTTATAAAGTTTGGCCCTTCAGTTTGGACCGAAGGGTTTGCTGAAATTGTTTTCCGTAATTCTTTGTTGTCTGTGTTCATGTATGTGTATTGTAAGGTCTTTTTTTGTGTAGCAGTTAGTGTTGTGTGACAGGGAGGGGTGGTTTGTGTGTAGTTTGTGTTCTCTTGGGGGGGGTTAAAGTTAACATGTGTGTCTGTGGTGCGTCTCCTCTTCTTTCTTTTTACTTGTTGGAAGGGATCTTTTTCGTCTTGCGACGAAAGAGGTTCGTCTTCCTTGTTGGGTGGGAGGGGTATGTTTTCTGGTAGTGTTTGCGGTGTGCGTGTTTTTGTATTTGTTTTGGGTGGGGAGGGATTGGGTGGGACAGTATTCTGTGTTATTTTTTCACGTGTTTGTTGTTGTTGTTGTTGTTGTTGTGGTGGTGGTGGTGGGGTTGTTGGTTTTTGTTGTTGTTGTGGTTGTTTTTGTTGTTGTAGTTGGGGTGGTGTTGGTGTTGGTAGCAGTGTTTTTTTCTGTGTGAGCTGGGGACAGGCAGCCCTCAGGTGACCTCTATTGCCACAGAGGTAACAGGAGGGACGCCTACCCTCCACAATAATGTTGAGGTGGGTACGGTCATCCAGCATGACGCGCTCAGGGATTTGGGCGATGCGTTCTGGCCTTATTTGGGTCAGAACTTCGAGGCTCGTTCCACTGAACGCGTCGCCGGATGCCTTCCCTATTGAGATGAGGTTGTCCTCGTCTAAATTGAGGAAACCGGTTAGTAACCACCAGTAGTTTATGTTTGGGGTGATGGTGGTTATCCATATCCTCTGGGTTTTTTTACCCATGTAGGTGGGGAAGAAGGTGTAGTGTGTGGACCGAATTGGCGACACAGAGTATTTTTTTGCCGCCAATTCGTCTTTCATCAATATGGATAAACTCCCATAGAGTTTATCCTTTTGTATGAAAGTGATGTCTCTCATCGCGTCTTTCAAGACTAACTGAGTTTCCGTTTGAGATGGTTGCGCTGGTTTCTTTGTTTTATTTAAAATTGTTCGGAATACGACAGTTCGTAATTCCGTCTGTCTTTTTAGCTCCGGAGGTGAATGTATAGAAAACGATCCGTTTTCGCCAAAAGACACATATTTCTTGGCTTTTTCCAGCATTTCTTTTGCTTTTGAAATATCTTCCAGCACATAAGCGACTGATAATTTAGCCGTTTGTGCAAAAGATATTTTGTTTTCGCTTTGGATATTAGTATTGTTTTGTTTCTCGTCGTTTGCGTTGTTTTCATCTTTGTTGTTGTTGTTGTCTTTCTCGTTTCGTGTGTGGATACTTGTGACGTTTGTGTTGTTGTTGTTTTTGTTGTCTTTATTGTTGCTGTTGTTGTCGTTGTTGTTGTTGTTGTTGTTGTTGTTTTCAAATTCTTGTGTAGTTGTGGCTACATCTAGTGGTCGGTCAACAGGTGAAGACAATTCTTCCTCTCTCTGACCTCTGCCTTTGGCATCTGCTGCTGTGACAGTGGCAGGGGGAAGCTGTGAGTATGACTTCCCTTTTCTTTCTTTGATTGATGGTGAAGATGCTTCAGCCATTTTTCTCAAAATAGGGTTTTTCGAAGTTTTTCGAAAGATAAAATGTTCACAATACTATTTCGCCCAAAGGCGCAGAATATTTTGAGAGACCGACCAGATCAAAATTTGACCTGGCAGTCCCTCTACAAAATGATACAAAAATGAAAGTTTACAGTTTACAATTTCCGTATGAATTTAAACAAAAACTTACCGAGCGAGCTCAGCACATGTGTCCATCGTAGAGAGAGATAGATAGATAGATAGATAGATAGATAGATAGATAGATAGATAGATAGATAGATATGTTTCTTTATTAGCCACAGGGGCAAAAAAGAATGGATCGTGTGATATGGAACGGCTCCGACAGGTAGCCGTTCACCTTGATCCTTGAGCAGATGTTGCTGTTGTGCATTGCAGCAATCCAGCCCCTGAACACGGGTCCGGAGCCTGCCGCTTCGAGCACCGCATCCAGGTAACGATGGTCAACCCTATCGAAAGCCTTAGACTGATCCAAGTTGATCAGGGCCCCACCGAAGCCTGGTTTACACCCTACCCTCTCTATGATGTATCGCATGAGGTGGAGGTTGTCATGTATGGACCTGGTCGGGATTGCGCATGTCTGCGCTTCTCCCACCAGGTTCTCGACGACAAGCGCCAGCCTCTTTGCCAACACCTTGGCCAAAATCTGTAACTCTGTGTTTAGCTGAGTTATGGGCCGGAGGTTGCCTATGTCATCTCCCTTATTCTCGTCCTTCCTGTTCACACATCCAACTCTTATATTGGCCATGTTGGTGCTGAAATTTAAAAGAGGAAAAGAGATCACTCACCCTTCGCCTCCTGGGGACCAGGCCGCACTATTTCCATGGGGGTGTTGGAGGGGTTGTCTGGATGGGTGGTGGTTTCCGGCGGGGTGGGGACGCAGATGTTTGGTTGGGTGGGGTCTGGTGGGATGGGGATGTCTGGAGTGGGGAGACATTTGAGAAGGACGCGGTTGAGTGGTTTCACGCAGGAATTCCCCACATCCTTCTCAAATGTTTCTTTTAGGGACCTATAAGTTTGTATAGGGACCCTAATCAGTTTTAGGTTCAGTTTTTTGCTATTTTTTATAGAGTGGGCGAAAGTTTTCCCTTCGGTTTTCACCGAAGGGTCGTTCGTGATGGTCTCCATTAGTGTTTTGTTTTCAGTGCTTATGTAAGTGTAAGTGTAATTTTCTTGTGTTGTGTTTGTTTTTGTCTGTAGTTCTTGTGTGTGCTTTCGTTTTGTTGTAGGTATTTTGTTTTCAGGAGGTGGGGGTTTTGTTTGTGATATTTTTGTTGTTTGTGTTGGTGGTTGTATGTTTGTGGTAGTGTTTGCTGGTTTTTTGCTTTTGTGATGTCTTTTCTTTCTTTTCCAGCGATGGGGTTCTCCCTCGTCTTCACTGGGTGATGGCGAGATAGCCTCATCTGTTGTATCGTCTGTGTGATTGGGGAGGGGTATGTCTTGGGGAGCTGTTGTGTCTGTATGTGATTTTGCAGTGGTTTTAGGTGGAGTGGGGTTGGGTGGGACTGTGTTTGTTGTGGTTATTTTTGTGTGTTGGTGTTGTTGTTGTGGTGGTGTTGGTGGTTGTGTTGTTTTGATGGGTGTCGGCAGAAGAGCCTTTTTTTGGAGGACAGGAAGCCCTCAGGTGACCCCTGCTAAAGCAATGGTAACATGAAGGCCGCCTACCCTCAACCGAAAGGTTTATGTAGGTAAGTCCGTCCAGGAGTACACGCTGTGGGATCATTTGCACTAGAACTTCAATGCTAGTCCCATTGAATACATCTCTGGGGGACTTTCCTACTGACAGTATTCTGTCTTCATCAAAATTGATGAAGCCGCACAGTATCCACCATATGTTCACCTTTGGTGTGACACTTGTGATTCTGATCTTTTGTGTCCTTTTTCCCATGTATGTAGGGAAAAGGGTGTACAGGTTGGATACAATTGGCGACACAGAGTAATTTTGTGCCGTCAATTGATCCTTCATCAGTACCGAAATACTCCCAAAAAGTTTGCTTCTTTGAATGAATGCAATATCATTCATTGAATCTTTGAAAACCAGTTCAATATCTTTCTGTGACAATTGGACTGGTTTTCTGGTAGAATTGGAAACTGTCCTAAAAACTATCGTTTTGGGAGCAGTTTCCTTGCGAATTTCTACCGGAGAATTGATGCTGAAAGCACCATTTTTTTCGAAGGTGACATATCTCTTAGCGTCCTTTAAAAGGTGTTCAGCATTTGTTATGTCGAGATATATCAATTGTTCTTTCTTTTGAACTTTCTCCGCAAAGGAGATTTTTGGTTTCTTTGTGGAATCCGTATTGGTGGTGTTGTCATTATTGTTGTTATTTTTGTTGTTATTCTTGTTGTCACCGATGTTGGTATCATCCGTATTTTCCTTGGTGTTGTTGTTGTCTTTGATGCTGGTGTTATTGGCGTTGTCTTTATTTTTTTCTTTGTTGTTGTTATCATGTTGCTTTTATCATCATTATTGGTTTTGCTGTTATTTTTGTTGTCATTGAGCTGTTTGGTGTCATTTGTGTTGTTTGGATGTGAATTCGTTTTTTTATTTTCATTTTGTCCTTCCATCTCTATAGTATCTAGTGAAGAAGACGTTGTTGACTGCGAGCTTTGTAGTCTTACCGCCTCTCCACCACCATTATCGTTGGACGCAGCGTTCATAATTTAATCAAAATTTTACAATATTTTTTCCAAGATTCGATGGAGAAAATTTTTTTAAATGGAAATTCCGCTCCTGAAGGGGCGAAAATGAGTTGACCCACCACCTGAAGGTCCAGACGGGTGGTCAAGTTACACAATGATGTACAATTTAACTAAAAACTCACGTTTTTTTCTTACATAAATTAACGGAAACTTCTCCGCGAAGTGACACACGACTGATAGAGAGATAGATAGATAGATATATTTCTTTATTAGCCACAGGGGCACAAAAGAAGGGGACAAATACAAAGGGGGAAGTTTACATACAATAAAAACGTGTAAAATGTTATCACAGATGGAATTTAAAAGTTAGTCGATTTTCCCCAATAGAGGGAGACAGTTTATATGGGTAACACAGACCCCCGAAAAAAATGTGCAACCCTCATCTCCAGGAGTACGAAGAGCTTGTACTCCTTTCCTCTCCTCCTCCTTTTCCTCAACCTACAGGCTGATATAGAGAGAAGGCCCATTCACTCGGGCCATTCTCGCCACTTTCACCCACCTTTCATAAAACTTGCTGGGGTACAGCACCTCTCTCTCCATCCTGATTCTTCTTCCAAAGTGGTATTTGAAAAAAAGAATCAGTTGTTGGCCGGAGAGAAAGGTGTCTGACCTCAGCCCTTTCAACCTTGTCCACCATACAACCTCTTTCGCCATAGCTATCACACAAAGGAAAACCGCCTCTCCTTCGTTTTTGAAGGAGGGTGGCGGTTTGATCATGACAATGGACTCGGTGGTCAACTGGATTGGTCCCACCCGCGACAATAGTCGTTCCACATAGCCCCACAGGTCAGTGACGCCCGGGCAGTGTATGAATGCGTGCGCGACGGTTTCTTCGTCTCGCACGCACCTCGGGCAGATCTTTTTTGCAGGGTCCCTGCCCGGGCGCCCATGTCTGTAGAGCTTGTCTCGAACTGGTAGAGCTCCTCGGTAGCACTGCCAGGCCAGGGACTTTTGGAAGTTGTCCATCGGTCCCGGGCGGAAGGTCCTACCGAACAGACTGGCCAGTTCATCTTCCTCCACGCCTAGAGTTTCACCGAGCGCGTCGTCGCACTTGCTGCGGACCAACCCTCTATAGAATGACGAAGTGGAGTCTCCACTGATCGCCGGGTCCGCCTGCCAGAGGGCTGTGAGCGCCTGAGCACATTCGATGTGCCAGTCGCCCATTTTCCTCGGTCTCTGCTTGACCCAGGACTGCAGCTCGGTCAGCGAGACGAGTCGTGGGAAGGCTCGCCTCACGAACGGGGCCCACACCGGTTGTCCGGTGAGGAATACGTAGAGATGCCGCAGCCTGAGCGCGTGTTTGCGCATCGTCAACCACGGCATCCCCAGCCCTCCGTTAGAAGGGTGTTGGCAGCAGATGGATCTTCTTACCAAAGGAGCCCGCCTCTTCCAAAGGAATCGGAAGAGGGCGCGCTCCATTTTGGCGAGCGTTTTGGCTGGACAAGGCACGACGGTCAAGCGGTAGTAGATGGCGGACGCTATAAAAGTGTTCGCCACCTCCGCTCGACCTTTCAAGGATAGTTTGCACTCGGCCCACTTCTGGGTGAGTGCAAACACCTTGGCCGTCACTTCGTTCCAGTTCTTCTCCACCTGGAGGTCCGGACCAAACCAGACCCCGAGCAGCTTTACCGGTCCTTCCGTCCAGCGTCCGACGACGCCATCGGAAGGCATCGGTCTGCCTCTCCACGATCCGAGTTGCAAACCGATGGACTTGTCCCGGTTCAGCTTCGCTCCTGTGAGACTTTCGTATTCCTTTAGTAAGGTGCCGACTTCCTCGATTTGCGAGGCGCTCGACACCATTACTGTCACGTCGTCGGCGTAGGCCGACGCCGCTTTCCGCAGTCCCGGTTCCAGAGGGATGCCCTGCAATAGCTCCAGCTTCCGCAGTAGTGGCTCGAGAGTCAGTACGTACAGAAGGGAGGAGAGAGGGCATCCCTGTCGAATGGATCGCGTAATATGGAACGGCTCCGAGAGGTAACCGTTCACCTTGACCCTTGAGCAGATGTTGCTGTTGTGCATTGCAGCAATCCAGCCCCTGAACACGGGTCCGAAGCCTGCCGCCTCGAGCACCGCATCCAGGTAACGATGGTCAACCCTATCGAAAGCCTTAGACTGATCCAAGTTGATCAGGGCCCCACCGAAGCCGGGTTTACACCCTACCCTCTCTATGATGTATCGCATGAGGTGGAGGTTGTCGTGTATGGACCTGGTCGGGATCGCGCATGTCTGCGCTTCTCCCACCAGGTTCTCGACGACAAGCGCCAGCCTCTTTGCCAACACCTTGGCCAAAATCTGTAACTCTGTGTTTAGCAGAGTTATGGGCCGGAAGTTGCCTAGATAAGTTTCTTTTATTTGCCACTAGGGCATCAAAAGTGGGACAAGTACAAAGGGGGGAGTTTACACAAAAAGGCGTCCTCAATAAGGAGGAGGCAATAACAAAATATAAAAATAAAATAAGATATAACAAAAATAAAATTTTTAACAAAATCCTCAATAGAGAGGAGGCGCCTTGGGGGGTCGCACACACCCCCGAAAAAAGTGTGCAACCCTTTTCCTCAGGAGCACAGAGAGGGGGTGCTCCCTCGTTCCTTCCTCTTTTCCACCTACAGGCTTATGTAAAGAGAAGGCCCATTCACACGGGCCATTCTCGCCACTTTCACCCACCTTTCATAAAAACGACTGGGGTGCAGCACCTCTCTCTCCATCCTGATCCTTCTTCCGAAATGATATCGGAAGAAACGGACCAGTTGTTGGCCAGAGAGAAAGGTGCCTGACCTCAGTCCTTTCAGACGCGTCCACCATACAACCTCTTTCGCCATGGCTATTACGCACAGAAACACCGCCTCTGCTTCATCTTTGAAGGGGGGAGGCGGCTTGATCATTACAATAGACTCGGTGGTCAACCGGATCGGTCCCACCCTTGACAGCAGTTGTTCGACATAGCCCCACAGATCGGCTACGCCCGAGCAGTGTACCAATGCGTGTGCAACGGTTTCCTCGTCGCACACGCATCTGGGACAGATCTTTTTGGCGGGGTCCCTACCCGGGCGCCCGTGTCTGTAGAGCCTTTCTCGAACGGGTAAAGCCCCTCGGTAGCACTGCCAGGCCAGGGACTTCTGGAAGTTGTCCATAGGTCCCGGGCTGAATGTCCTACCGAACAGGCTGGCCAGTTCGTCCTCCTCCATGTCTAGGGCTTCTCCGAGGGCGTCGTCGCACCTGCTGCGTACCAGCCCTCTATAGAATGTTGCGGTGGAGTCTCCACTGATAACCGGATCCGCCTGCCAGAGGGCGGTGAGCGCCTGGGCACACTCAGTGTGCCAGGCGCCCAGTTTTCTCGGTCTTTGCTTGACCCAGGATTGCAGCTCGGTGAGTGAGACGAGTCTGGGAAAGGTTCGTCTCACAAACGAGGCCCACACCGGTTGTCCGGTAAGGAATACGTAGAGGTGCCGTAGCCTTAATGCGTGTTTACGCATCATTAGCCACGGCATCCCCAGCCCTCCTTTCGAAGGGTGTTGACAGCAGATGGATCTCCTCACCATAGGAGCCCGCCCCTTCCAAAGGAATTGGAAGAGCGCGCGCTCCATCTTGGTGAGGGTTTCCCTTGGGCAGGGCACTACGGTCAGGCGGTAGTAGATGACGGACGCTATATAAGTGTTCGCCACCTCCGCCCGACCTTTCAGGGATAGTTTGCAACTGGCCCACTTCTGGGTCAGTGCAAACACCCTGTTCGTAACCTCCGCCCAGTTTTTCTCCACCTGGAGGTCCGGTCCGAACCAGACCCCGAGCAACTTCACCGGGCCCTCCGTCCAGCGTCCGACGACGCCATCGGAGGGCATCGGTCTGCCCCTCCACGTGCCGAGTTGCAAACCGATCGACTTGTCCCGGTTCAGCTTAGCCCCTGTGAACTTTTCGTACTCCTCCAGTAAGTTGCCGACCGCCTCGATTTCGGAGGCCGTCGACACCATTACTGTCACATCATCGGCGTAGGCCGAAACCGCTTTCCGCAATCCCGGTTCCAAAGGGATGCCCTGCAACAACTCCAACTTCCGCAGTAGTGGCTCGAGAGTCAACACATACAGAAGGGAGGAGAGAGGGCACCCTTGTCGGATGGACCGCGCGATTTTGAACGGCTCCGAGAGGTAGCCGTTCACCTTGACCCTAGAGCAGATGCGGCTGCTGTGCATAGCAGTGATCCAGCCCCTGAAAACGGGTCCGAAGCCTGCCGCCGCTAGCACCGCATTCAGGTAACCATGGTCGACCCTATCGAACGCCTTAGATTGATCCAAGTTGATCAGAGCCCCACCAAAGCCGGGTTCGTTCCCAACCCTCTCTATGATGTATCGCATGAGGTGGAGGTTGTCATGGATGGACCTGGACGGGATAGCGCATGTCTGCGCATCTCCCACCAGGTTGCCCACGACAAGCGCCAACCTCTTTGCTAGCACCTTGGCCAAAATCTGTAACTCTGTATTTAGCAGAGTTATGGGCCTGAAGTTACTTATTTCGTCCCCCTTGTTCTCGTCCTTCCTCACTAGCGTGACTACGCCCTTGGTCACAGTACAGGGAATTCTCCCGTTCTGTTGCCAGTTGCAGTAGACCGCCTCGAGGAGATCGGGGAACAAGTCCGGCATAGCTAGATATAATTCGTAAGGAAGACCATCGAGACCCGGGGATTTGCGTTTGCCGCATTGGCCCAGCACGTCCTCTATCTCAGCGGCCGAAATCGGCTCCTCGCAAGACTTCGCCTCCCTGTCCGAGAGGCGCGGCAGGCCGTCGAGGTATGGACCGAAGTCCACGTTTCCAACCGGCTCCCCGCCCCTCCCGAACAGTCGGGCAAAGTGCCTTTGAAAGGCCTCACACATCTGCTTAGGCTCAAGAATCGCCCGTCCATCCAGGTCTCGCAAAGACCGGATGGTGGATTTAGTTCCACTGTTGGCCTCTGTCACGCGGGCCCAGCTAACAGCTTTGGCCCCCTCGTTCCCTAGAGCACGTATTTTACTTCGGACAACGCAGCCTTCGTGCTTCGCGTCGAAAAACTGGCTCAAAGCCGTTCTCGACGCTAGCACTCTGGCCACGTCGCCGCTTCTAATTGCCTCTTCTACTCTATCTATTAGCTCCCTTTCCTTCCTATTCCTATCCGCAGCTAGAACCTTACTAAATTCAATCGAGACTACTCTAATCTCTCTCTTTAGAGATACCCACCACCTGCTGTTGACGATCGCTCCAGTCAACCGTTCCTTAACTAACGTACTAATCCGATTCCTGTAGGCTCTACTTGCCGGCAAGGACAAGTTGAGCTTCCAGTAACCGGGGCCCTGTCTATGCGTTCTATCAAGGTTGACCATGCAGGTCACCAACTTGTGGTCTGAATAGCCAACCATGAGCATTTCTGGACAACTTAAAAAGTCCCTGTCCTTATTTCTAACTAAAAATCTGTCTAGGTACGATCTAGATGATCCGCTGCGATTTGACCAAGACCAGGTTGGCACCGTCGGAAAATCTAGTCGAAATCTATCGGCCAGGTCAAATCGGCCGAGTAACCCCTTGAGGCTGTTGCACCCCTCTCTATCGGGACATGCCCCTGCATAGTCCCAACGTGCATCCAGGATACCATTCCAATCCCCCACTAAAAGCAGGGAACGGGACGTCCCTAGAAAAGACTCCAGACGCTGGAAAAAGTCGGGCCGCTCTGTCCCAAAAGGGGCATATGCGGCTATCAGCCTAAGGGCTCTACCTTCACCACTGCCAAGGTCCAGCACCACCAGTCGACCCCCTGGGTCCAAGTGAACTATCTGTGTTGCAAGGCCCATATGTTTTTGCAGCAGAACGACAACCCCACCCCCACCTCCGGGCTGACAGAGAGATGCGTGCATCTCAAAGTCGTCAAAGGTGGGGGCTAGCTGTCGCATGCTGCTGATCCGGGCCTCGCAGATAACCATCACATTTATAGATTGTGACCTGAGGTCATTTAGAAGCATTGCTTGCTTCCAAGACGAGCCCAGGCCACGCGCATTTAGACACCCTACTCTTAGCACAGCCATGTTGGTGGTAAAGAGAAAAGGCACTTACCTCTCTGCGTCCCGGGAAACGGGCCGCTCAATTTCCATGCTGGTTGGGGATGGGTTGTTGGGTGGGGTGGTGGTTTGTGGAAGTGAAGGGGCATCGGTGTGTTGTGGGGTTGGGGTGTTTGTCGTTGAGTGGGTGTCTGGGTGGGGTGGGGGGGTGAAATTTTTTAGGAGGACGCGGTTGATTGGTTTGGCGCAGGGGGGGCCCACGTCCTCCGTGAAATTTATTTTCAGTGTTTTGTACAAGTGCATTGGGACTTTTATCATTTTCAAATGAGGTAGTCCCACAGCAGTTATAAAGTTTGGCCCTTCAGTTTGGACCGAAGGGTTTGCTGAAATTGTTTTCCGTAATTCTTTGTTGTCTGTGTTCATGTATGTGTATTGTAAGGTCTTTTTTTGTGTAGCAGTTAGTGTTGTGTGACAGGGAGGGGTGGTTTGTGTGTAGTTTGTGTTCTCTTGGGGGGGGTTAAAGTTAACATGTGTGTCTGTGGTGCGTCTCCTCTTCTTTCTTTTTACTTGTTGGAAGGGATCTTTTTCGTCTTGCGACGAAAGAGGTTCGTCTTCCTTGTTGGGTGGGAGGGGTATGTTTTCTGGTAGTGTTTGCGGTGTGCGTGTTTTTGTATTTGTTTTGGGTGGGGAGGGATTGGGTGGGACAGTATTCTGTGTTATTTTTTCACGTGTTTGTTGTTGTTGTTGTTGTTGTTGTGGTGGTGGTGGTGGGGTTGTTGGTTTTTGTTGTTGTTGTGGTTGTTTTTGTTGTTGTAGTTGGGGTGGTGTTGGTGTTGGTAGCAGTGTTTTTTTCTGTGTGAGCTGGGGACAGGCAGCCCTCAGGTGACCTCTATTGCCACAGAGGTAACAGGAGGGACGCCTACCCTCCACAATAATGTTGAGGTGGGTACGGTCATCCAGCATGACGCGCTCAGGGATTTGGGCGATGCGTTCTGGCCTTATTTGGGTCAGAACTTCGAGGCTCGTTCCACTGAACGCGTCGCCGGATGCCTTCCCTATTGAGATGAGGTTGTCCTCGTCTAAATTGAGGAAACCGGTTAGTAACCACCAGTAGTTTATGTTTGGGGTGATGGTGGTTATCCATATCCTCTGGGTTTTTTTACCCATGTAGGTGGGGAAGAAGGTGTAGTGTGTGGACCGAATTGGCGACACAGAGTATTTTTTTGCCGCCAATTCGTCTTTCATCAATATGGATAAACTCCCATAGAGTTTATCCTTTTGTATGAAAGTGATGTCTCTCATCGCGTCTTTCAAGACTAACTGAGTTTCCGTTTGAGATGGTTGCGCTGGTTTCTTTGTTTTATTTAAAATTGTTCGGAATACGACAGTTCGTAATTCCGTCTGTCTTTTTAGCTCCGGAGGTGAATGTATAGAAAACGATCCGTTTTCGCCAAAAGACACATATTTCTTGGCTTTTTCCAGCATTTCTTTTGCTTTTGAAATATCTTCCAGCACATAAGCGACTGATAATTTAGCCGTTTGTGCAAAAGATATTTTGTTTTCGCTTTGGATATTAGTATTGTTTTGTTTCTCGTCGTTTGCGTTGTTTTCATCTTTGTTGTTGTTGTTGTCTTTCTCGTTTCGTGTGTGGATACTTGTGACGTTTGTGTTGTTGTTGTTTTTGTTGTCTTTATTGTTGCTGTTGTTGTCGTTGTTGTTGTTGTTGTTGTTGTTGTTTTCAAATTCTTGTGTAGTTGTGGCTACATCTAGTGGTCGGTCAACAGGTGAAGACAATTCTTCCTCTCTCTGACCTCTGCCTTTGGCATCTGCTGCTGTGACAGTGGCAGGGGGAAGCTGTGAGTATGACTTCCCTTTTCTTTCTTTGATTGATGGTGAAGATGCTTCAGCCATTTTTCTCAAAATAGGGTTTTTCGAAGTTTTTCGAAAGATAAAATGTTCACAATACTATTTCGCCCAAAGGCGCAGAATATTTTGAGAGACCGACCAGATCAAAATTTGACCTGGCAGTCCCTCTACAAAATGATACAAAAATGAAAGTTTACAGTTTACAATTTCCGTATGAATTTAAACAAAAACTTACCGAGCGAGCTCAGCACATGTGTCCATCGTAGAGAGAGATAGATAGATAGATAGATAGATAGATAGATAGATAGATAGATAGATAGATAGATAGATATGTTTCTTTATTAGCCACAGGGGCAAAAAAGAATGGATCGTGTGATATGGAACGGCTCCGACAGGTAGCCGTTCACCTTGATCCTTGAGCAGATGTTGCTGTTGTGCATTGCAGCAATCCAGCCCCTGAACACGGGTCCGGAGCCTGCCGCTTCGAGCACCGCATCCAGGTAACGATGGTCAACCCTATCGAAAGCCTTAGACTGATCCAAGTTGATCAGGGCCCCACCGAAGCCTGGTTTACACCCTACCCTCTCTATGATGTATCGCATGAGGTGGAGGTTGTCATGTATGGACCTGGTCGGGATTGCGCATGTCTGCGCTTCTCCCACCAGGTTCTCGACGACAAGCGCCAGCCTCTTTGCCAACACCTTGGCCAAAATCTGTAACTCTGTGTTTAGCTGAGTTATGGGCCGGAGGTTGCCTATGTCATCTCCCTTATTCTCGTCCTTCCTGTTCACACATCCAACTCTTATATTGGCCATGTTGGTGCTGAAATTTAAAAGAGGAAAAGAGATCACTCACCCTTCGCCTCCTGGGGACCAGGCCGCACTATTTCCATGGGGGTGTTGGAGGGGTTGTCTGGATGGGTGGTGGTTTCCGGCGGGGTGGGGACGCAGATGTTTGGTTGGGTGGGGTCTGGTGGGATGGGGATGTCTGGAGTGGGGAGACATTTGAGAAGGACGCGGTTGAGTGGTTTCACGCAGGAATTCCCCACATCCTTCTCAAATGTTTCTTTTAGGGACCTATAAGTTTGTATAGGGACCCTAATCAGTTTTAGGTTCAGTTTTTTGCTATTTTTTATAGAGTGGGCGAAAGTTTTCCCTTCGGTTTTCACCGAAGGGTCGTTCGTGATGGTCTCCATTAGTGTTTTGTTTTCAGTGCTTATGTAAGTGTAAGTGTAATTTTCTTGTGTTGTGTTTGTTTTTGTCTGTAGTTCTTGTGTGTGCTTTCGTTTTGTTGTAGGTATTTTGTTTTCAGGAGGTGGGGGTTTTGTTTGTGATATTTTTGTTGTTTGTGTTGGTGGTTGTATGTTTGTGGTAGTGTTTGCTGGTTTTTTGCTTTTGTGATGTCTTTTCTTTCTTTTCCAGCGATGGGGTTCTCCCTCGTCTTCACTGGGTGATGGCGAGATAGCCTCATCTGTTGTATCGTCTGTGTGATTGGGGAGGGGTATGTCTTGGGGAGCTGTTGTGTCTGTATGTGATTTTGCAGTGGTTTTAGGTGGAGTGGGGTTGGGTGGGACTGTGTTTGTTGTGGTTATTTTTGTGTGTTGGTGTTGTTGTTGTGGTGGTGTTGGTGGTTGTGTTGTTTTGATGGGTGTCGGCAGAAGAGCCTTTTTTTGGAGGACAGGAAGCCCTCAGGTTACCCCTGCTAAAGCAATGGTAACATGAAGGCCGCCTACCCTCAACCGAAAGGTTTATGTAGGTAAGTCCGTCCAGGAGTACACGCTGTGGGATCATTTGCACTAGAACTTCAATGCTAGTCCCATTGAATACATCTCTGGGGGACTTTCCTACTGACAGTATTCTGTCTTCATCAAAATTGATGAAGCCGCACAGTATCCACCATATGTTCACCTTTGGTGTGACACTTGTGATTCTGATCTTTTGTGTCCTTTTTCCCATGTATGTAGGGAAAAAGGTGTACAGGTTGGATACAATTGGCGACACAGAGTAATTTTGTGCCGTCAATTGATCCTTCATCAGTACCGAAATACTCCCAAAAAGTTTGCTTCTTTGAATGAATGCAATATCATTCATTGAATCTTTGAAAACCAGTTCAATATCTTTCTGTGACAATTGGACTGGTTTTCTGGTAGAATTGGAAACTGTCCTAAAAACTATCGTTTTGGGAGCAGTTTCCTTGCGAATTTCTACCGGAGAATTGATGCTGAAAGCACCATTTTTTTCGAAGGTGACATATCTCTTAGCGTCCTTTAAAAGGTGTTCAGCATTTGTTATGTCGAGATATATCAATTGTTCTTTCTTTTGAACTTTCTCCGCAAAGGAGATTTTTGGTTTCTTTGTGGAATCCGTATTGGTGGTGTTGTCATTATTGTTGTTATTTTTGTTGTTATTCTTGTTGTCACCGATGTTGGTATCATCCGTATTTTCCTTGGTGTTGTTGTTGTCTTTGATGCTGGTGTTATTGGCGTTGTCTTTATTTTTTTCTTTGTTGTTGTTATCATGTTGCTTTTATCATCATTATTGGTTTTGCTGTTATTTTTGTTGTCATTGAGCTGTTTGGTGTCATTTGTGTTGTTTGGATGTGAATTCGTTTTTTTATTTTCATTTTGTCCTTCCATCTCTATAGTATCTAGTGAAGAAGACGTTGTTGACTGCGAGCTTTGTAGTCTTACCGCCTCTCCACCACCATTATCGTTGGACGCAGCGTTCATAATTTAATCAAAATTTTACAATATTTTTTCCAAGATTCGATGGAGAAAATTTTTTTAAATGGATATTCCGCCCCTGAAGGGGCGAAAATGAGTTGACCCACCACCTGAAGGTCCAGACGGGTGGTCAAGTTACACAATGATGTACAATTTAACTAAAAACTCACGTTTTTTTCTTACATAAATTAACGGAAACTTCTCCGCGAAGTGACACACGACTGATAGAGAGATAGATAGATAGATAGATAGATAGATAGATAGATAGATAGTTAGATAGATAGATAGATAGATAGATAGATAGATAGATAGATAGATAGATAGATAGATAGATATGTTTCTTTATTAGCCACAGGGGCAAAAAAGAATGGATCGTGTGATATGGAACGGCTCCGACAGGTAGCCGTTCACCTTGATCCTTGAGCAGATGTTGCTGTTGTGCATTGCAGCAATCCAGCCCCTGAACACGGGTCCGGAGCCTGCCGCTTCGAGCACCGCATCCAGGTAACGATGGTCAACCCTATCGAAAGCCTTAGACTGATCCAAGTTGATCAGGGCCCCACCGAAGCCTGGTTTACACCCTACCCTCTCTATGATGTATCGCATGAGGTGGAGGTTGTCATGTATGGACCTGGTCGGGATTGCGCATGTCTGCGCTTCTCCCACCAGGTTCTCGACGACAAGCGCCAGCCTCTTTGCCAACACCTTGGCCAAAATCTGTAACTCTGTGTTTAGCTGAGTTATGGGCCGGAGGTTGCCTATGTCATCTCCCTTATTCTCGTCCTTCCTGTTCACACATCCAACTCTTATATTGGCCATGTTGGTGCTGAAATTTAAAAGAGGAAAAGAGATCACTCACCCTTCGCCTCCTGGGGACCAGGCCGCACTATTTCCATGGGGGTGTTGGAGGGGTTGTCTGGATGGGTGGTGGTTTCCGGCGGGGTGGGGACGCAGATGTTTGGTTGGGTGGGGTCTGGTGGGATGGGGATGTCTGGAGTGGGGAGACATTTGAGAAGGACGCGGTTGAGTGGTTTCACGCAGGAATTCCCCACATCCTTCTCAAATGTTTCTTTTAGGGACCTATAAGTTTGTATAGGGACCCTAATCAGTTTTAGGTTCAGTTTTTTGCTATTTTTTATAGAGTGGGCGAAAGTTTTCCCTTCGGTTTTCACCGAAGGGTCGTTCGTGATGGTCTCCATTAGTGTTTTGTTTTCAGTGCTTATGTAAGTGTAAGTGTAATTTTCTTGTGTTGTGTTTGTTTTTGTCTGTAGTTCTTGTGTGTGCTTTCGTTTTGTTGTAGGTATTTTGTTTTCAGGAGGTGGGGGTTTTGTTTGTGATATTTTTGTTGTTTGTGTTGGTGGTTGTATGTTTGTGGTAGTGTTTGCTGGTTTTTTGCTTTTGTGATGTCTTTTCTTTCTTTTCCAGCGATGGGGTTCTCCCTCGTCTTCACTGGGTGATGGCGAGATAGCCTCATCTGTTGTATCGTCTGTGTGATTGGGGAGGGGTATGTCTTGGGGAGCTGTTGTGTCTGTATGTGATTTTGCAGTGGTTTTAGGTGGAGTGGGGTTGGGTGGGACTGTGTTTGTTGTGGTTATTTTTGTGTGTTGGTGTTGTTGTTGTGGTGGTGTTGGTGGTTGTGTTGTTTTGATGGGTGTCGGCAGAAGAGCCTTTTTTTGGAGGACAGGAAGCCCTCAGGTTACACCTGCTAAAGCAATGGTAACATGAAGGCCGCCTACCCTCAACCGAAAGGTTTATGTAGGTAAGTCCGTCCAGGAGTACACGCTGTGGGATCATTTGCACTAGAACTTCAATGCTAGTCCCATTGAATACATCTCTGGGGGACTTTCCTACTGACAGTATTCTGTCTTCATCAAAATTGATGAAGCCGCACAGTATCCACCATATGTTCACCTTTGGTGTGACACTTGTGATTCTGATCTTTTGTGTCCTTTTTCCCATGTATGTAGGGAAAAAGGTGTACAGGTTGGATACAATTGGCGACACAGAGTAATTTTGTGCCGTCAATTGATCCTTCATCAGTACCGAAATACTCCCAAAAAGTTTGCTTCTTTGAATGAATGCAATATCATTCATTGAATCTTTGAAAACCAGTTCAATATCTTTCTGTGACAATTGGACTGGTTTTCTGGTAGAATTGGAAACTGTCCTAAAAACTATCGTTTTGGGAGCAGTTTCCTTGCGAATTTCTACCGGAGAATTGATGCTGAAAGCACCATTTTTTTCGAAGGTGACATATCTCTTAGCGTCCTTTAAAAGGTGTTCAGCATTTGTTATGTCGAGATATATCAATTGTTCTTTCTTTTGAACTTTCTCCGCAAAGGAGATTTTTGGTTTCTTTGTGGAATCCGTATTGGTGGTGTTGTCATTATTGTTGTTATTTTTGTTGTTATTCTTGTTGTCACCGATGTTGGTATCATCCGTATTTTCCTTGGTGTTGTTGTTGTCTTTGATGCTGGTGTTATTGGCGTTGTCTTTATTTTTTTCTTTGTTGTTGTTATCATGTTGCTTTTATCATCATTATTGGTTTTGCTGTTATTTTTGTTGTCATTGAGCTGTTTGGTGTCATTTGTGTTGTTTGGATGTGAATTCGTTTTTTTATTTTCATTTTGTCCTTCCATCTCTATAGTATCTAGTGAAGAAGACGTTGTTGACTGCGAGCTTTGTAGTCTTACCGCCTCTCCACCACCATTATCGTTGGACGCAGCGTTCATAATGTAATCAAAATTTTACAATATTTTTTCCAAGATTCGATGGAGAAAATTTTTTTAAATGGATATTCCGCCCCTGAAGGGGCGAAAATGAGTTGACCCACCACCTGAAGGTCCAGACGGGTGGTCAAGTTACACAATGATGTACAATTTAACTAAAAACTCACGTTTTTTTCTTACATAAATTAACGGAAACTTCTCCGCGAAGTGACACACGACTGATAGAGAGATAGATAGATAGATAGATAGATAGATAGATAGATAGTTAGATAGATAGATAGATAGATAGATAGATAGATAGATAGATAGATAGATAGATAGATAGATAGATATGTTTCTTTATTAGCCACAGGGGCAAAAAAGAATGGATCGTGTGATATGGAACGGCTCCGACAGGTAGCCGTTCACCTTGATCCTTGAGCAGATATTGCTGTTGTGCATTGCAGCAATCCAGCCCCTGAACACGGGTCCGGAGCCTGCCGCCTCGAGCACCGCATCCAGGTAACGATGGTCAACCCTATCGAAAGCCTTAGACTGATCCAAGTTGATCAGGGCCCCACCGAAGCCTGGTTTACACCCTACCCTCTCTATGATGTATCGCATGAGGTGGAGGTTGTCATGTATGGACCTGGTCGGGATTGCGCATGTCTGCGCTTCTCCCACCAGGTTCTCGACGACAAGCGCCAGCCTCTTTGCCAACACCTTGGCCAAAATCTGTAACTCTGTGTTTAGCTGAGTTATGGGCCGGAGGTTGCCTATGTCATCTCCCTTATTCTCGTCCTTCCTGTTCACACATCCAACTCTTATATTGGCCATGTTGGTGCTGAAATTTAAAAGAGGAAAAGAGATCACTCACCCTTCGCCTCCTGGGGACCAGGCCGCACTATTTCCATGGGGGTGTTGGAGGGGTTGTCTGGATGGGTGGTGGTTTCCGGCGGGGTGGGGACGCAGATGTTTGGTTGGGTGGGGTCTGGTGGGATGGGGATGTCTGGAGTGGGGAGACATTTGAGAAGGACGCGGTTGAGTGGTTTCACGCAGGAATTCCCCACATCCTTCTCAAATGTTTCTTTTAGGGACCTATAAGTTTGTATAGGGACCCTAATCAGTTTTAGGTTCAGTTTTTTGCTATTTTTTATAGAGTGGGCGAAAGTTTTCCCTTCGGTTTTCACCGAAGGGTCGTTCGTGATGGTCTCCTTTAGTGTTTTGTTTTCAGTGTTTATGTAAGTGTAAGTGTAATTTTCTTGTGTTGTGTTTGTTTTTGTCTGTAGTTCTTGTGTGTGCTTTCGTTTTGTTGTAGGTATTATGTTTTCAGGAGGTGGGGGTTTTGTTTGTGATGTTTTTGTTGTTTGTGTTGGTGGTTGTATGTGTGTGGTAGTGTTTGCTGGTTTTTTGCTTTTGTGATGTCTTTTCTTTCTTTTCGAGCGATGGGGTTCTCCCTCGTCTTCACTGGGTGATGGCGAGATAGCCTCATCTGTTGTATCGTCTGTGTGATTGAGGAGGGGTATGTCTTGGGGAGCTGTTGTGTCTGTATGTGATTTTGCAGTGGTTTTAGGTGGAGTGGGGTTGGGTGGGACTGTGTTTGTTGTGGTTATTTTTGTGTGTTGGTGTTGTTGTTTCCTTGCGAATTTCTACCGGAGATTTGATGCTGAAAGCACCATTTTTTTCGAAAGTGACATATCTCTTAGCGTCCTTTAAAAGTTGTTCAGTATTTGTTATGTCGGGATATATCAATTCTTCCTTCTTTTGAACTTTCTCTGCAAAGGAGATTTTGGTTTCTTTGTGTAATCCGTATTGGTGGTGTTGTCATCATTGTTGTTATTGTTGTTATTCTTGTTGTCGCCGATGTTGATAGTATTCGTCTTTTCCTTGGTGTTGTTGTTGTCTTTGATGCTGGTGTTATTGGTGTTGTCTTTATTTTTTTCTTCGTTGTTGTTATCAATGCTGCTTTTATCATCATTATTGGTGTTGCTGTTATTTTTGTTGTCATTGAACTGTTTGGTGTCATTTGTGTTGTTTGGATATGAATTCGTTTTTACATTTTCATTTTGTCTTTCCATCTCTATAGTATCTAGTGAAGAAGACGTTGTTGACTGCGAGCTTTGTAGTCTTACCGCCTCTCCACCACCATTATCGTTGGACGCTGCGTTCATAACGTAATCAAAATTTTACAATATTTTTTCCAAGATTTGATGGAGAAACATTTTTTAAGTGTATATTCCGCCCCTGTAGGGGTGAAAATGAGTTGACGCACCACCTGAAGGTTCAGACGGGTGGTCAAGTTACACAATGATATAAAATTTAACTAAAAACTCACGTTTTTTTCTTAGATAAATTAACGGAAACTTCTCAGTGAAGTTACACACGTCTGATAGATAGATAGATATATTTCTTTATTTACCATAAAGGCATAAAAGAAGGGCCAAATACAAAGGGGGAGTTTACATACAATCGAGTAAAAAGGGTATAAAATGAAAATAATCGAAAACAACCTCAAAAGGGAGGGGACGTGATGGGGGTTGCACACACCCCCGAAAAAGTGTGCAATCCTTTGCCCGGGGAGCACATGGAGAAGGTGCTCCCCTCTCCTTCACTTCTTTACCTACAGGATGGTATACAGAGAAGGCTCATTTACACGAGCCACTCTCGCCACTATCACCCACCTTTCATAAAACTGCCTGTGGTCAAGCACCTCTCTCTCCAATCTTATCCTTCTTCCGAAGTGATATCGGAAGAAGTAGACCAGACTATGGCCAGAGAGGAAGTTGCCTGACCTCAGACCTTTCAATCGTGTCCACCAAACAACCTCTTTCAACATGGCTATTACGCACAGAAAAACCGCCTTTGCTTCCTTTGTGAAGAGGGGAGGCGGCTTGATTGTCATCACGGACTCGGCGGTCAATTTAATCGGCGCCACCCGCGACAGCAGTCGTTCGGCGTAGCCCCACAGATCAGCTACGCCCGGACATTGCACCAATGCGTGCGCAACGGTTTCTTCGTGACGCACACATCTAGGGCAAATCTTTTTTGAGGGATCCCTGCCCGGGCGCCCGTGTCTGTAGAGCCTCTCTCGAACGGGTAGAGCCCCCCGGTAGCACTGCCAGGCTAGTGACTTCTGGAAGTTGTCCATTGGTCCCGGGCCGAAAGTCCTACCGAACAGGCTGGCCAGTTCGTCCTCTTCCATGTCCAGCGACTCTCCAAGGGTGTCATCGCCCCTGCTAGCCACCAGCCCTCTATAGAATGATGAAGTGGATTCTCCACCGATGGCCTGGCCCGCTGGCCAGAGAGCCCTGAGCGCCTGGGCACACTCAGTGTGCCAGTCTCCCAGTTTTCCGGATCTTTGCTTGACCCAGGACTGCAGCTCAGTGAGCGAGACGAGTCTCGGAAAGGCTCGTTTCACGAACGGAGCCCACACCGGTTGACCAGTGAGGAATACCTATAGGTGCCGTAGCCTTAATGCGTGCCTACGCATCATCAACCACGGCATCCCCAGCCCTCCTTTCGAAGGTTGTTGGCAGCAGATGGATCTTCTCACCATAGGAGGGCGTTTCTTCCAAATAAATTGGAAGAGCATGCGTTCCATGGTGGTGAGTGTTTCCTTAGGGTAAGGAACGACAGTCAAGCGGTAGTAAGTGACGGACGCTATGTAAATGTTCGCCACCTCCGCCCGACCTTTTAGGGACAGCTTACACTTGGCCCATTTCTGGGTTAGTGCAAACACCTTGTTCGTAACCTCGTCCCAGTTCTTTTCCACCTGGAGGTCCGGTCCAAATCAGACCCCAAGCAACTTCACCGGGCCCTCCGTCCAGTGTCCGACAACACCGTCGGGAGGCATCGGTCTGCCTCTCCACGTTCCGAGTTGCAGCCCGATGGATTTTTCCCGGTTCAGTTTCGCTCCTGACAACCTTTCGTAATCCTCTAGTAAGGTACCGATCGCCTCGATCTCCGACTCGGTCGATACCATTACTGTTACGTCATCGGCGTAGGCCGACACCGCTTTGCTCAATCCTGGTTCCAGGGGGATACCCTGCAACAACTCCAACTTCCTCAGTAAAGGTTCGAGAGTCAATACGTACAGAAGGGAGGAGAGAGGGCACCCCTGTCGAATGGATCGTGTGATTTCGAACGGCTTCGAAAGGTAGCCGTTCACCTTGATCCTAGAACAGATGTGGTTGCTATGTAAGGCAGTGATCCAGCCTCTGAAAACAGGACCGAACCCAGCCGCCGCTAGCACCGCATCCAGGTAACCATGGTCGACCCTATCGAAGGCCTTAGACTGATCCAAGTTGATCAGGGCCCCACCGAAGCCGGGTTTGTTGCCAACCCTCTCTATGATGTATCGCATGAGGTGGAGGTTATCGTGAATAGACCTGGATGGGATAGCACATGTCTGCGCATCTCCCACCAGGCTACCCACCACAAGCGCCAACCTCTTTGCTAACACCTTGGCCAAAATCTTTAACTCTGTGTTTAGCAGGGTTATGGGCCGAAAATTATTTATATTATCCCCCTTGTTCTCGTCCTTCCTCACCAGCGAGACTACGCCCTTGGCTACAGAACAAGGAATTCTCCCGTTCTGCTGCCAATTACAGCAGACCGCTTCGAGGAGTTCGGAGAAGAAGACCGGCATTGCTAAATAAAGTTCGTAAGGTATACCATCGAGACCTGGAGATTTGCGTCTGCTGCATTGGCTCAGCGCATCCCCGATCTCATCAGCCGAGATTGGTCCCTCGCAGGACTCTGCCTCATCGCTCGAGAGACGCGGCAGGCCGTCGAGGTATGGACCGAAATCCACGTCCCCTCCCGGACCCTCGCCTCCCCCGAATAATCGGGTAAAGTGCCTTTGAAAGGCCTCGCACATCTGCTTAGGCTCCCGGATCACCCGTCCATCCTCGTCTTGCAAAGACCGGATGGTGGATCGATTTCTACTCTTAGCTTCTGTCACGCGGGCCCAGCCAACGGCTTTGGCCCCCTCATTACCTAGAGCACGTATTTTACTTCGAATGACGCAGCCTTCGTGCTTTGCATCGAAAAACTGGTTCAAGGCCGTCCTCGATGCCAGCACTCTGGCCACATCTTCGCTCTTGATTGCTTCTTCTAATTTACCTGTTAATTCTTTCTCGTTTCTATTCCTATCGGCAGCTAACATCTTGCTATAACTTATTGATTCTGTTCTAATCTCTCTTTTGAGAGATGCCCACCATCGGTTGTTGACGATGCACCCGTCAACCTCTCCTTAACTAATCTGCTAATCCGTTTTCTGTAAGTCTCTTTTGCCGGTAAAGACAAATTAAGTTTCCAGTAACCGGGACCCAGTTTATGTGTTTTCTCGAGATTGACTATGCAGGTCACTAATTTGTGATCCGTATAGACAACCGTGAGCATTTCTGGACAGCTTAATATGTCCCTATCCTTACTTCTAACTAAGAATCTATCTAAGTACGATCTAGATTGACCACTGTGGTTCGTCCAAGTCCAGGTTGGCACAGTTGGAAAATCTAGTCGATATCTATCGACCAAGTTAAAACGGTCGAGTAACCCCTTGAGGCTGTTACACCCCCCTCTATTAGGACATGCTCCTGCATAGTCCCAACGTGCATCAAGGATGTAGTTCCAATCCCCCGCTAAAAACAGGGAACGCGACGTTCCCAGAAAAGTCTCCAAACGCTGGAAGAAGTCGGGCCGTTCAGCTCCGAAAGGGGAGTAGACGGCGACCAGTCTCAAGGCCGCACCTTCACTACTGCCAACGTCTAGCACCAACAAACGACCCTCCGGGTCCGAGTGAACAACCTGTACGGCAAGACCCAGGTGTTTTTCCAGCAGTACGACAACCCCACACCCACCTCCAGGTTGACAGAGAGATGCATGCACCTCAAAGTCATCGAAGGTAGGGGCCAGCTGCCGCACGACACTGATCCGAGTCTCACAGATAACCATTACATTTAGACCACATGACCTGCGGTCATTTAAAAACTTTGCTTGCTTCCAAGTTGAGCCCAGGCCACCAGCATTTAAACATCCTACTCTTAACACATCCATGTGGGCGGCAGTGACAAAGAAGAGTGTAGAGACCTACCTTTCTGCTTCCCGGGGTTCGGGTCGCACGACTTCCATGGGGTCGGGTATGTTGGGTGAAGGGGTGTCTTGTGGTGGTGTGGGGTCGTCAGTGTGTGGTGGGGTTGGAGTGTTTGGAGTTGTGTTTGGGGAGGGGAAGGGGAGGGCGAAAGCTTTTAGTAGGACGCGGTTTATGGGTTTGACAGAGGGTGGTCCTACGTCCTCCTTAAAATCCTTTTTTAGTTTTTGGTAGAGGTTCATTGGGATCTTTATTAAGTTTAAATGTGGGTAGTTTTCTGAAGAAACAAAGTTTACACCTTCGGTTTGTACCGAAGGATTATTGTTTATGAGTTCATTTAATTTATTATTGTTTCTGTTGATGTAAGTATAGTGTAATGTCTTTTTTTCGGATGGTGTGAGTGTTTCGAAGAGGGGAGGGGCAGGTTTGGTTTTGTTTGTTGCTGGAGGGGTGTTTTGTGTTTTGTTGGATTGTGTTGACATTTGGGTTGTTTGGCCTTGTGTGTTTTGCACATGTTTTCTTTTTTTCCTTTTAATCTGTCTGAAGGACTCCGTTTCTTCCTCCGAATTCGTTGGGTTATCTTCAGTGTTGGAGGGAAGAGGTATGTTTGCTGGTAATGTTTCCGTGTTGGTTTTCTTTGTGGGGGAGATGGATGTCACTATGTTAGACTGTGTTGTGTGTTGTGGCTGCGGTGGTTGTGTTGTTTTATTGAGTGAGGGGTTGGGTGGGACTGTATTTTGTTTTTGGGTAATGTGTTGTGACTGTTTGTGTTGTGGTGGTGGTGTAGTTTTACTGAGGGACGGGTTGGGTGGGACTGAGTTTTGTTGTTTGTTTATCTGTTGTGGTGGTGGTGGTGGTGGAGCTGGTGTTGGTAGCAGGGTTTTCTTTTTGTTGAGTTGGGGACAAGCCGCCTTCAGGTGCCATCTGCCTGCACAGATATGACAGGACGGCCTTCTCCCCTCCACGCTAATGTTTATATACCCGTGGCCCTCTAATAGGATTCTGTCGGGTATTTGGGCGATGCGTTCAGGCTTCATTTGCACTACAAGTTCTATACCTGTTCCACTGAATGCATTGCCTGTGGTTTTCCCAATGGAAATCACGTTGTCATTCGCTGGATCGATGAAGCCAGCTATGAGCCAGCAGTAGTCCACATCTGGCATCATTGCATCCAGCCATATGCGCTGAGTTCTTTTACCCATATAAGATGGATAAAAGGTAAAATTTTTCGAACGAATCGGTGACAAAGCACATTTTTTTGCCGCCGATTTGTTCTTCATAATAATCGCTAGGCTTCCATACAGTCTGTCTTTTCTTATGAAAGTGGTTTCATTAAGTACTTCTGTAAGTACTGCTTTGATTTCTGTTTGTGTTGGCTGTTCAGGTTTTTTAGAAATGTTGTTGATGGTGCGGAAAACGACCGTCCGACTTTCAATGTCTTTGGTGAGTTCTTGAGGCATTTTTACCGATAAAATACCATTTTCTCCTTCAGTTATGTATTGTTTGGCGTCTGTAATTCTTTGTGCCACATCTGAAATATTTTCAGGTATATATGTCAAAGATTTCTTTGTTGTTTGTGCAAATTGAAATATTATTGGTGTTGACTTTGTCGTCTGCTTTGCTTTCTGTTATGATGTAGTTTTCAAATGTTATTTTTGAGTTTGTCGTGTCTTTGTTTGTGGTGTTAATATTGTCATGCAATTTTTCAAATTTTTTTTTTTCGTTGTTGGAATCAATGTCCAGATTTGTGTTTTCGTCATTTTTCTCCGCAGATTCGTCTGTTTTTATTTTATTTTTTATTTCCTTCTCTATGACGTTAGTTGGGAAGGAAGGGGGGACTAAAGCGTGCGAGCTTACAACTCTTACCGCTGTCCCCCCACCACTATTTTCGTTAGCTTCGTTTAACATTTCTGTCAGACGATTGAAATTTTTTATGCCACAAAATTTTTAAAAACAGGTTTTTCACCCCTGGGAGGGGCAAAGATGAGCTGAGCCACCGCCTGACAGTTCAGACGGGGGGTCAAGCTACACAATAGTATCAAAATTAAAATTGAACTTACAAAATTTCCGCAATAAATTTGAACAAAACTTCTGCGCGAAGTGAATTACATCTACGCTGTAGAACAGACGACAGCTAGATAGATAGATAGATAGATAGATAGATAGATAGATAGATAGATAGATAGATAGATAGATAGATAGATAGATAGATAGATAGATAGATAGATAGATAGATAGATATCTTCAGGTAAGTTCTGTCCCAAGCGCTTTTGTCTCCAGCTAGGTGTAGCTTGCATTCATCAGACACTATTTCCGACCGAAGAATCGAAACGTAGAACAAATATATTGTTCACAAATATCACTCATGCTTTAAGTATACACATTCATTACTTTTATTGTTTTCGGTTTTAATTATTTGGCTCTTGACTATATCCCAATACCGTTTAATTGTTAATGCCTCATTGCTCAAATATCCGCATAGTTGAATTATAACCGAAAAAACATGCTTACAAAACAGGTTTTATTCCACACACACATATCCCTGCACTTGTATTAGTAGTGTTTACAGTCCCCTGAAATTGCTGGAAGTGGACCAGGATAAGATGTGAAGAGCAGGAATTTTCTATAGACATTAGCTATAAGATTCATGGCTTCTGCTTTTTGATATAAATATAATACACATTATTTAGTTGTTCTTTGAATTAAAATTTAAAGAGGTATTGTGTGTGTCAGTGGGGAGCACACTATAGCATGCTATGTTTTATTTCAAACGACTTCGTCTAAAGTATCATTACACATTATAACGTCTTTATATGAGCTTTTAAATACAATTCCAGCTGGAAGTTAAGTGCTCGTGTAATTTCTACTTTAGTAGAGAAGTTTGTTAAGATTGAAATTAAAGAGCTATCAATAGTAAGAGTCATATAGATCAATAGAGTATGTCCGCTTCCTTAGTGGCGACTACTTGCTTTCAAAGGCGATAAATAATTTTTGGAGTTGTTTCAACACTCAAGTCTTTGAAAAACCGATTTCATATCACAAGTGTTGAACAATAGTTTTAGGTTGTTAGCAGGGATGAAAGAATCAAGCACATTCTCACCGCAATTGTTATAAATCCTGGAATTATATAACAATATATAATTCAATCCCGGGAAGGAGATGGGCTCGGCCAGGTTTTGAAATATCCAAGAGACACCATATGTTAATATAGCGTCCCTACGACCTCCTCGAGAGTTACGG
>OZ024745.1:58062071-58077071 GCA_964016885.1 Eledone cirrhosa
ATATATATATATATATATATATATATATATATATATATATATATATATATATATATATATATATATATATATATATATATATATATATATATATATATATATATATATATATATATATATATATACAACAGCCTCCTGTTATTTCATATATATAAGGTGGTGGATTGGCAGTATTGGTAGAGGGTTGGACGCCATGCTTTCCAGCATAGTTACGTCCCTTTATGATCTGAGTTCAAATCCCGCCGAGGTTGACTTTGCCTTTCATCCTTACGGGGTCGATAAAATAAAGTACCAGTAATGCACTGGGTAATTGCTGGCCTTGTGCCTAAAGTAGAAACAGTTATTTCATATATATATATATATATATATATATACATACATATATATATATATATATATGAAATAACAGGAGGGTGTTATATATATATATATTGTTATTTCTGGCGAAGTTCATACATATATATATATGTATATATATATATATATGTGTGTGTGTATGAACCTCGCCAAATATAACAATATATATATATATATATATTATTTATTATTTATTTGTATATGTGTATATTTCTAGAAAGGCTTTGTTTTTGCTGCTGTTTATCTCCGGGTTCAACTCTAATCATGCAAACCCGTAATTAATATAATTTTACCGATAGCCATATCGTTTACCCATTAATATAACTTGTAAGACTACAGTATCTTCTGTGTTTTAATTTTCTTTAAATTTTATGGTAATATTTGATGAACATATACAATAAATCAATATTTATGTAAATTTGTATTGTTTTAACAAACATTGTAAAGGGACAATATTGATGCAAGACAGCAATTAATTTTCTTTCCTATATAGGAATCTCGAATGCAGTTATGGACTGTCTCAGTTCAAGTGGAAAATGTATCTAAACAGTTTCTAGGTATTAACGTAAAAACAATTTTGTCGTGATATTCTGTAAAGCATTGCGAAGTACGGAAGAATTGGGTTTGACGTGCAAACAACTGTGTTTCGATTTTCTCCTGAAATCAATTTACGAACGAAAGAAATAAACATAGAAAAGACAATGCAAGTCTCACCGTCTAATATTAAGTAAATTTAAAACGTAATATTTTGTGTTTTATGATAAAAATATTGCTACATTAAATTAATTTTCGATGATGTTTTATGGGTATCAGAACTTCAGATGTTAGATTGCTTAAGGCTGTAGACAACCAAACTAAACATTCAAAATTATTGTATTACAGCATATTTTACGCCAAGACACCTACATTTTGAAATATGTTCTCAAGAGTGGTGAATTGGCAGTATTAAGATAGTTGGCTATATTTAGTAACGTTTCTGAGTTAAAATCCGGTGATTTCGACTTCTGGATTCAGTGAAATTAAGTAAGAAATATCGCAGTCAATATACCGGATTGCGTGTCTCACAACAGTTAGAAAATTATAAGACCAGGTATATACGAGATCTAAGAAAAATAAATCTACGAGAGCTAACTGGATAGAAGTAATACAAACGTACAGATATTTCTTCCATCGCTAGAAATGATTACTAAAACGACTAATTATCCGAAGGATAATACTTCTATAATATAATTCCCCAAGCAAAGTTATTAAACTTAATACATAATCACGATACCAATACTAAGAAGCTGAAATTTATCAGAACACAGTCGCCCTCTATCCATTTATAGCTAACAGATGAATTAGCATCCTATGCCCTCTAGTGCCCTATATAGTTAATCCCATCATGAGTAAAGTCTTTCGTACCAGATACCTTTTAACTGGGATCAGGTTATGATTCTTTCTAACATCACACAACCTAATAACGTCCAAGTTTAAACGACAGAAATAGAAATACGACACCGCATGCAAACAAACAAAAATGTGGATGATTGTCAAATATTTCGCCGCCCTGGTGCGACAACCATTGGCTCACAAACGTGCCGAACATTTTCTATTCCCCTAAAGAATGTTACCCTCATACGCAAGTGCACACACACAATAGAGTTATACACCAAAGTACATATTCATTTACATATGAGAACACATTTGTGCATGTATATATGTACAGTGAGAGAGAGGAAGATATGATGTGAGAGACGCACGTCTCTGCAGTGGTACCAATACTTAATTTTGTAAATATCTCTGTCGCAGTGTTCGTTTGAAGTGTGTTCGTGTGAGTGTTGATTGCGCACGCACATGTGTTTGTTTACGTGTGTGTCTGTGAGCACATTTGTGTGTGTGTGTGTGAGTGCGTGCATGATTTTCAGTATGTATAGACAAGTGTTATACGATGCTTATTTAATGAGACGCACGAATACGTCCTACTTTTTCTCATACTAACGAGATAGGGAAGAAAGTAGTGACATGAAAAATCTCTTTAGTAAAAATTAGAAAAATTGTCAAAATATTTTTTTTCTTCTTTCAACTAGGATTTTGTTATCACAATTCACGCACGCGATACACAACCATTAATCTACTCCCATACATAAACCTGCTCATACACACTCTTATATATTGGTTTGAGTCTGAATGTGAGCTTTCGTTAAAAACTTCATCTACAGGAAAAGCCATTCATATAAGCTGAATTGAATACTTGCGATATGTATGTATGAAAATATTATGTCTCCTGGCACAATTCAAAGCGAGTTGCTGGTATGTATAAATGTGTACACACATGCGCATGCACACATATGCACACACACGCACACACACATACACACACATACATACACACACGCACACACACATATATGTGTGTGTGTGTGTGTGCGCGCGTGTGTATGTAGAGAGAGAAAGAGAGAGAGAGGCAAACATATTCATATATACATACATGCATACAAAAATATATGCATGGATAAATGCATATTTACATATATACATACTTACATAGATACAAAATATGTTAAAGTACATATTCTGAATATCTGAATATGGAGTGTTGGAAATAATTAAGATCACTTGAGACTATCCGCAAAGTAAGACAGTGAGTTCCTATAGACTGAGCGAATACAGTAGTTCGGAACAATTAAAGACAATATATATACAATTTATTCAATATACAAGATCTTCCAATGTCATGAACGTCCGTTGATATTATGTAAATATAATTGAGTAGTATATAATAAAAACAAGACACACTACTAAAGAGAACAGAAAAAGAAGAAAGAAAATTAATAAGAGAAAAACAATGAAGGATCAAGTGGCTAAAAGGGAAGTGGGGATGGGAAGAGAGTCACTACACCCCAGTTTGAACGGTGCCGCAACCTGGCCCAGTGGATAAAGCGGCAAAAGCATTACCGCGGAGAATGGTCAGAGACAACCACTTCAACTACCACCCCACCTCACGAGGCTACCTCCTTAAGCGAGCCACCATCTTTCCGACTTTATGGAGGAAATCAGAAGTGCGGGGACCAAGGACAGATGTTTACCCAGACAATGATGTAAAGAAAAGGTCGGTCAAGCGCTTGTATTTACCTATTTTCCTCTCCTCTGTATTGAGGGCAGCGGAGCCTGGGTTTGTGGCCGAAGTGACACGGCTGGAGACAGAGAACGAGTCGCTGCACGCCGAGGAGTAAACATTTTGTGGGAGCTAAATCCTGAAAGCAAGCGACATATGTTTATGCATATATATATATATATACACACACACACACACACACACACACACACACACACACACGCACATATATATATATATATATATATATATATATATATATATATATATATAAGTACTGTTCAATGATTCCGTTGAACAGATAAATGTAAAGGTAACATCGGCGGGATTTGAACTCAGAATGGCAAGGGCCGTAATTCTATGCGTCAAAGCATGGTGTCCGACCCTCTACCAATACTGTCAATCCACCGGAGTTTAAGAATGATTACAATAAAGTTGCTAAACGAAAATGACAGAGATTAATAAACGTGTTTTTGTCTTTGCGTGAATTATCCTCGCTTTTTTCCCGTTCATTGCCAGAGAACGTCTTCACGAACCATAGTATCGTCTTCCTGTTTTCCTACGGTTGTAATATTTTTCGAAATATTTACTTCTGCGTCCACAGATTGATTTTTTTTAGTTTCAGAAGATCCCGTTAATCTTATAATAAATATTTGCTCTACGGGTTTATATATGATTTGTATATATATATATAATCCTTATCGAGCTCTCTTCGGATTTTAATCTTCACATTTATTATTAATATATATATATATATATATATATATATATATATATATATATATATATATAGCCAGAATTAATAACAGAACACACTCACTGTTTGGGTGGTTTTCGCTTTTCGCTTCTGTGTCTTTTATATCGGTAATCTAATTTATTCGGTCCTCAATGTTGCCATTGACTGACCAACGGTCAAAAATAATACAGATACAATATAGACACAAACACATATATATAGTTTATCAAAGTTCTTTCGTTGCACATCTCCAACATCGTCAGTGGTGCTATTGTTTCCTCCCGTTACATTGTATTTTCTACGCCATCTTTATTTAGTCTGTTTATATAATTATTTATTTGTTTATTTTATTTTGTCTTCTTTGCGCATGCGTTTGCGTGTGTGAATAGTGTTTTGTTTGATCAAACAAAACACTATACACACACCCAAACGCATGCGCAAAGAAGACAAAATAAAATAAACAAATAAATATATATATATATATATATATATATATATATATATATATATATATATATATATATATATATATATATATATATATAGTCCAGAAATAGCCGTCGAAACGGTTTGAGCTCTGCCCTCAGGGTTAAACCTTTTCCTATATATATATATATATATATATATATATATATATATATATCCATCTCTGTCTCCCACTCACCTTCTCTGTCTCACTCTCAATCTTTTTTTCTATATATATATATAATAAAGATGAGAATCATTAAATTTATCGTCTTTCTATGTTTTATGTTTTCAGATACATACGTTCACACCATTTCTAATAATATTTGAAAGATGATGTAACGAAATAACTTTCCTTGGCTATGTGCACATTATACAGTACCATAAACCAATACCTCAATACATAAATATAACAAATAATCTATATTTCGTATTCTATTTTACTCTCCAGATCCATTGAATACTAAAACAATAACTCCCAGCGAAATAGACTTTACGTTTATGCTTCTGGATGGTTGTTAAATCTGCTAGAAGTAGCAGCGAAATTTCCCCTACATCAAATCCTACCGTTAAACATATAGACGAAGTGCATCAAATAATTGTTTCTACATTGGGCACAAGACCAGCAATTATTCAGTGTATTACTGGTACTTTATTTTATCGACCGCGTAAGGATGAAACGGAAAGTTAACCTCGGCGGGATTTGAACTCAGAATGGCAAGGGCCGTAACTCTATGCGTCAAAGCATAGCATCCGACCCTCTACCGATATTGCCAATCCACCGCCCTATACATCAAAAATGTTGTCCTATATGCCCGTAAAAAGAGTAGTTGATAACTGGTGAAATGCCTTTCATCCCGCCGAGGTTAACTTTGCCGTTCATCCTTACGGGGTCTATAAAATAAAGTACCAGTAATACACTGGGATAATTGTTGGCCTTGTGCCAAAAGTAGAAACAATTATTAGGTCCACTCAGGGCAGTGGATTGGCAGAATCGGTAGAGCATCGGACACCATGCTTTGCAACATAATTTTTCGGCCCTTTATGGTCTCAATTCAAATCCGCCGAGGTTAACTTTGCCTTGCATCCTTACTGGGTCGATAAAATAAAGTACCAGTCACGCACAGGGGTCGATTTAATCGACTTTCCCCTCCCCAAAATTGCTGGCCTTGTGCCTATATAAGAAACCATTATTAGGTCTACTCAAGTGTGGTGGATGGGCAGAATCGGTAGAGCGTCGGACAACACGCTTAGCAGCATAGAGTTATGGCCCTTTACGTTCTGAGTTCAAATCCCCCCCCCTAAAATAGAAAACGTTATCAGGTCTACTCAATCAGATTTGAGCTGGGATTAAACATCATATTCATCATCAACATCATCAATAACAACAACAACAACTACTACTACTACTACTACTACTACTACTACTACTACTACTACTACTACTACTACTACAGCTACTACTAGAGTAACGTGAGGGTAAGAAGCAATAGCTTATTAGTTCTTCGCTATTATTTTATACGGCTCTCAGTATAAACAGACGCCAACCTATAAACAGTCATATTTAATATTTTGATGCAACAACATATTTTTCTTCATCATCAAAAGACAAATTACTGAATCATAAATTCAGCAACACTTACGATATTTTTATCACTTTCCGCTCAGATCCTTATCTCAACCTTTTACACTTGACTTCAGTGTTGATAAAGTTACAACTCTTCTTAGATGATAATCCAGATACAAAATGCTTCTTCAAATAACCGCTAAGATTGTTGTTCTTTTATCTTCAAGGTAAAGAAAAACGTAAAAAAAATATCTAAGCATAAAACAATTGCACGCATAGTAAATATTTCGTTTAATAGATGTGTACATATATATATATATATAAGTCTATGTGTGTGTGTGTGTGTGTGTGTGTGTGTGTGTGTGTGTGTGTGTGTGTGTGTGTGTGTAGTCGTAAAGTGCTCTAGAATGTGGGATGAATCATACATCTCATCGAAAAAGTACAAACATATTTCAAGAGGTAAATATTTAGAATACACACTTCTCAAAAAGCATTTTAATTTCAGCGTCTTAATTCTAAAACTAAGCGTTCATATAAATATACATAACTAAGTGTGTGTATATATATATATATATATATATATATAACGAAGGAAATGTGGTAAGGAACCAGGTGGACCATAACGCACCAAAGTACTCAATACTTGAGGTAGTAGAGTGGGTAATAGGAACCAGTAAGACCCCGACAGCTGAGCTCAAGCCGTTTCGACGGCTAATTCTGGACTCAGAATTAGCCGTCGAAACGGCTTGAGCTCAGCTGTCGGGGTCTTACTGGTTCCTATATATATATATATATATATATATATATACTAAATATATATATATATATATATATATATATATATATATATATATATATATATATATATATATATATTCATATATACCGACCGCGGCGCCAAGTGGTTTCGGCTTGCGTTTTCAGAAGCCAAGCGGAGGTGTAGTAATATTTGCAGGGTGTGTAAAAGTAGGTCACTACCATTTGTACTGATTTACGCAAATGTATCATAGTTGTAAACTGGGTGGAGTAGGGGTGGTTAGTGGGTACGAATGGAGTAGGGGGATAAGGGGTGTAATGGTCATAAGAATAGGGGTGGAGGGGTGAAAGGTAAGACTATGTACAGACAGGGATTTGAGATTGAAGGAGTATTTTGAAGAAAAGTATACAGTATAAAGGGCGGTGCCCCAGTATGGCCTCAGCCGGATGGCTGAAACAGGTAAAAGAGTAAAAGAGTAAAAGAGTAAAATGTGGGTTGTATAGAAGTAAATTGAGGAAATCGTTAAGCAAATTTGTAAGCAGATGAGTTGTTAGCATAAAATATGATAAAATAAGATCATGTAAAATTTAAGGGTTTAAAATAGATAAAGTGGATAATATGGGCGTGTAACCTGTGATAAAGTGCATGTATTATCTGTACGCATACTGCATACACACTAGTACACACAGATATACCGGGGAGTTTTAGAAGGTTTTATATAGAAATGCATGAATAAATAAATCAAGTATTACTTTAATGAAAGAAATGGGGCGAGGCTAAGATGGTAGATAGAAGAGTAGTTGAACTATGTGAATTATATACACTGGATGGATAAATGAGTGGATAAAGTATACACACACAGCCACAAGCACATTCATACATGTACACATACATACCTCTGTGTACACAAACATATACAAACACACACACACACACACACCATACATGATACATGCACATTCACATACTTTGAGTACTTCCATGATTAATGGTCTCCCCGGTCTCAGTACCGCAGACACTTTCTCTCTCTCCCTCTCTCTCTCTCTCTTTCTCTATCTTCATATATATATATATATATATATTTCTGCATCATTGCGCCTTCAGCCAGTCTCTCCAAGTTCTCCATAACAATCTTCAGAGTTTTAATATTGTCTTTTATGACATCCTTAAACCACTTCTTTGGTTTATGCTGAGGCCTTTTTCCTCTGATCAGCTCCCCCATCAAAATTTCAGAAAACCACCAAGTGACCGTATATATAAAGAATACTGAAGAGTTTACACATTGAGAAGGGAAAGAAAGAAAGAAGGAAGGAAAGAAAGTAAGAAAGAAAGAAAGAAGGAAAGACAGAAAGAATAGTAGAAAAACATAGAGGTAGAGCAAACATTATTGTGTAATGTCCATATATGTCTCACTGGATTTCATTTGTTAATTATACGAAAATATCGCCAAATCTCTCACCATATATTATAAATACAGTATATGTCATCGGCTGCTAGAGAATCATAAACAAACCATTTTGTTATCGTGTTATCGTGCTATCGTGCCATTGTGTATCAAATGTTATATGATGAGATATGTAGATGTAAGTCTTCACAAAGGCATTTCTGTCTTGCATTGGTTGGCTTTGCAGTTCTTAATCGAATAGATGTAGATTTGAGAGAGATTCTGGTGCGCTTCATCTTCTTTTCGTATCTTCGAAGCATGTGGTTATATGACAGTTTCCCATTTCTTTATACAGTTGCATTATTATTAAATTCTGCGAGGTCTTTTAAGCTGCACTGGTTGGGTAGTAGAGGGCAAACAAGGCAGTGCTGCATCGTATGGTACTCCTCTCCGCATTCGCAGATGGTTGGGCCGGTCTTGTAGCCCCATCTGGCTATAGCAGCTTTTGATCATCCCATTCCTGTTCTCAGGTGGTTGAGTGTATGCCACTGATGCGCTTATATTCTGTGTCCAACAATCGCATATTAAATAATTTCTTCACATATTCTATTATTATATAAATAGTAATTTTATGTGTAAACAAAGTTTCGAATTTCACCGCCTACAGGTGTCCTAGAGATGTTCTGAATATAACAGGATGGCATAAATATAAAGAAAGATATTATCGGTAAACTTAGATATGAAACAACGGAAGCATGCTGAGTGCATCAATAGTTTTACTGATTAACAATGTAACAATACACGCGATATACGGTTCACACTCAACATTGGTGTTCTAAACATAAAATCCAGTATTTTCTCCACAAATATCTCGGATTTATATAAATAACAACGATGGTAGCACCTCTAGTAAACGCAGAAACAACAACCGAATATTTAAAAAAAAATCGGCATTGTTTGAATATGAAGATATGACAGAAATTCCAAGACAACAAAAACAACTACATGGAATTTCGTGTAGTGTTTCCAACTACGTTATATAATTCTTTTTAACATCTTATATAACGTTAATTTTCCTACCAACCTCAAATATCTACTTCCTAATAATTTGGCCAGAAAACCCTGCCCAATTACATTAAATGTTGTAATGATATCTTTTCACCCTCTGGCCGTCTATTATCAGTTCTCATATTAGCCACGAGGCAAAAGATTAAAATATTTGAACAAATCACATTACATAGTTCCTACTTGTTTTTTAACATTTTTATGCACAAATGTCCTATTAACAAATGGTTTCACAAGGCCAGCAATTTCTTTTGGGGGAAGGGAAAAGTCGATGAAATTGACACCAGTACTTTATTTTATCGACCCCGTAAGGATGAAAGGCAAAGTTAACCTCGGCGGGTTTTGAACTCAGATCATAAAGGGCCGTAACTCTATGCGGCAAAGCATGGCGTCCGACCCTCTACCGATACTGCCAATCCACCGCCCTCCTATTAACAAATAATACATTCAATTATTTACTGAAGAAAATACACAAAATTGCGTAAATGCAATATTGTGTTTGGAGACTAACCATTTAGCAAGCCACATAATACCATCAAGCACTTTATCACAGTTCTGTGAGCTAGGGTCTGTAGCTATTCGGTCCTGCAGACTATGTAGATTATAAATCAAGCTCATATTTATATTTTCAATATTAAAAGCCCGGTCCAATTTCTTTAAGGTTAACGTAAATTTGATTTTCGGTTGACTGGGAAATATCTGCATCAACAGACTTATCAATACGGTAGAAATCATTGAAGGTTCGTGCCCATATGTAACAAAATAAGATAACGTTTTGTGTTTGATCTTGCTTTTTATTAGAGTAACTTAATCAACTAATGAACCCTTCATCTAATTTGACAGAAACTGAAGATGAGCTACATATATAGTGAAGTAAACTAAGGTGGATTAACATAGTCACTAGACTTGTTGCGAGGTTAGATCCTATCTTATTTGATTATATGATAGAGGAATTTCCAGGCCCATTCAAGAAATCTGTGCGTGGAACTCAAATTGTGTGCTGCATATTTCAAGGGCGTCTTAGGTAAGGCAAGATTTAGATAATTTTTCTAATGTTAAAAGGTTCTTTACTTCTGAAATAATTGATAGTTATACTGACAAGCCTACATTCACAGAGATAATCACATACTTATACACATATAGAAATATACATATACAAATACTAACGTTAGCACAACGGTCAATGTTTTGAAAAGTTAAATGAATATCAGTCACCATATCTCTTTGCACAATAAAGAGATCAGGGTGCAGTATCACGCTCTTGCGATGAACACTATTCAGTGAAGATAGCTTTTCCTTTCAATAACGTTTCTTTTTAGAGACACCAGTTTGGAGTTTTCCCCTTACACTAGCAGAATTATTTGTTTTCGGTACATTATACTAATATTTCACTCCATTTTATATCACACGATTCTGAAGGCTGGAAATAAAGTTTTGAAGCTGTCCTAACTTCCCCAACGACATCAACAGTGTGAATCAATTGAGTTAGTTTCATCTAAAAAAAGATGTCGAAGTGTAGATGCGTCTTCCTAGAAGCTAACTGCGTTTCCTGGCCATACGTCAGAAAAATTAGAAAAAAAACATACTTTCGTAGCTATGAGTAGGTATGAAAATTTCAGAAAGAAAATGGAAAATGGAATGAATTTCTAACAAATTTGAAAATTTAGAAAAAAGTTACTTCAAGTATTTAAGGATTAATCTCATTCAAAATAATTCACACACACACACACACACACACACACACACATATATACATATATATATATATATATATATATATATATATATATATATATATATATATATATATATATATATAGAGAGAGAGAGAGAGAGAGAGAGAGAGAGAGAGAGAGAGAGAGAGAAATACAAAACAAAATTCTGATGAATTTAGTTGCTTCATAAATAATGGCTGAATAGCTAGTAGACATTTTTTAAAAATATTATTCATTTCTTTTATTCAATTCAAAACAGAGCAAAATCAAAACGAAGTAAAATATAGTTTGACTCATTATTGAAAATACAATATTCTTTCTTTCTATGTATAGTTTGTTCTAAGTATTTTTAAATTACTATTTTCCACTAATATTCTTTAGTGTGTATATTGTTGGTTATATAATTCTAGATACGTTGTGTAGAACACTGCGGAGATATTATATGTAGAACAGAACGAGAGCTGATATGAAAGAGATTTTTAAATCTGATGAAGAGTGTCACAATGATAATACTTGACAATATTTTGTACCTCCAATTGAGGGTCAGTTTGCCAAAGTCTCATTTATAAAGCATTTAAAGAAATACGAACAATATCTCGAATATTGAAATAGTATTGTTAAATCTAACATATGACACTAGATAAAATACAAAATAAATGGTATTCTCATATCGCTCTATATTATTTAGATCATTTAAAGGGGTTACATTTTCACTCACAGAAAATATTTACTTTCATTCAAGTATATCCACAGCATTCAAGTATATCCAAAAATTATGTGAAACTTGGCATTTGCACTCTCTACTCAGGCATCTCCTTCAGTTTCCACATTCTATTACGAGATTTTATGCATTTAACATTGGTCAGTTCATTTTAGTGATTAGCTTCTGTCTATGGAAAGGTTAGCATTTATTTTAATTCTAAGATGATATATGGGTAGTTTCTTTTTAACTTGGGTTAGTGTAACTTTCACAAAGCTATAAGCAAATACATTGTATTTATAGAAGTCAAGCTCTAAACAATGACCGTCCAGGTCGTTAAAAATTTGATAGGACATATATTGGGATTACGTGTTCCTTTATTTCAAAGCGAAACCATTAACTGTAAGATATTATGAGCTACTTAAATCTCTATCCCTACATTTTAGTTTTATAATATTTGATTTTGTTGCCTTTCGTTTTATTTAAATGGACATTCATCAAATTTATCGTGACTCTTGTTGACCTGCATTTTATTACGAAATAGCCAATAAAACTTTTCTTCAAGAAGGTATGAGGCTTGTGATAGAATATATTTCCTATGAATCCAGATACTCATTAATTATCATATGAATATTTAATATTTCCTCTTTGTAATCTTTCATATTTCCACCTTCTTGGCCTGTTCGCTATCGTCAAGAAATAAATGCAAGCTACATAGAAACATTCCTAGTTAGGAAATATATATTGCCCATCTTCATATCCATTAATTCTTGAAATATTTTGTGAAACTAAGAAACTTTCAGCCTAACACATATATCTCGCTCAGTCTGTGTTATGTTATCCTCGTGTGCTATTGAAATTCCTACTAACATTGCAACGTGACATTAGTTTCAGCTACTCACAAATTTCTAAACATGTCAGTATCAAGCACTACATTAAGTCATGATACAACGTTATATTAAAAGATTTTTCAATAGAATGTATATATATATATATATATAATAAACATGAGAAGAAAGAAGAATATATATATATATATATCTTGATGAATATGGTTTGAATTGAAGAATGGTGATTTGGCTGTTAATAGCGAGGGAAAGCATTTTGAATGCTTCGTCTGAAAGAAAGACATTATATACATTGTCAAAGACTTTTGATTATAGATTTTCCTCATAATGCGCGTCTGTGGAGAGTCTAAAACAAATATAGTCGTACGATTATGGCTTGAACTAATCTTTTGTGCGGGTTGTTTATGGAAGTATTTTTTCATGTCAATAATTTGTGACATGTAACGCTTAATCTCACAAAGAGCTTCTCCTGTTGCCAGCCGGCACTATCAAAGCAAACATTTTAGATTAGGCGATGCCAACACGATCCGAAAAGGAGCGGGCTGAGTTCGTCCCTATTGCTGGACACTTGTGGCGATGGTGATCCGTTTAGCAGCAGACATGATAGAGCTGGATGTCTCATGAGAGAGGTATGTGAGATGGTGCAACAGTGTAGCACGGCTTAGACGCATCTCTGAAACGTAATCCCATCTAACGCGGTTGAAAGTGTTACGCATGACCAGCTTCACTACGAGATGAAAGGACAAAGGAAGCTTGTGCTTTATGAAGTGTCTGGCCGCATGAGCAGCCACCTCACTTCCGGACAACTCATACTTCGAGCTGGACAGGGCTGACTACCTCGTCCAGGTCTTCAACCTAAAGGCTATCATGGCTGCATGTCGCAGAAATATGTTACCTACTGCAATGGATCACATGCCACCGTTACTATTTTTCAACGTCGTCTAGCTGGTTGAAAATAGAGGATCACGGGCATGACGAGGCAGTTCGGCACGAAGAAACCTACCAGGAAGAGCGCTTATGGACCGTAGCAGCGGTGCTCCCCCCTCAGCGGAGTGTGATGAGATCAAGTCTCTAAGGTAGCCGGGTCGCAGGCCATCCACTCCACCACTAACGTTCACTAAGAAGGATCTGAGAGCTGCCAGACCTAGACTAGGCGGCAACACTGTCTGATATCTGGAAGTCTCTGATATTGGCCGGTGGCTTGGGGTAATTGAGAAGGAAAGTGACCCATGGCCTCCCGTGCGGGATGAAATAATGCTTCGCTCTAGAACAGCATACGCATCGTAGCAGTAGCGTTGTTCTCGATTAATTTGCAGTCGAGTCAGTCACAGAGCCGTTTCACTAAATCAGAAAGGGACTCCGTGCGCAGCGTTGGCGTAGGTGGGAGAAGCAAGAAGCTGATTGGTGAAGGGTATTAGAAGTTGTCTCTGAGCCTCAAAGTCAAGATGGGGACTGAACTTTTCCTCGTCATCGGGATCCCAAGTATAAGCGACGCACAATTGAAGAGCTTGTTCCAATCTTGCGGTCTGTTTGTATCGAGCGCGTGCTCGATTAGAACCCAGTAATTTGTGATTAGAAAGCGAACTTCTTATAGCAACATATGTAGCAACAATTGTTTAAATAAGATGATTGTGATAAAGGATAAAAAAAATATTTTAACCAGTTAGATGTGAACACGTAGTGTTGCATACACTATATCTTTCGTATTTACTGGTAAAGAATGAAGCTAAAATAAATTATGATAATATTATAATCATTAATAATATGCGTCGAGAAAAAAAAGTAACAAGTACATAAAAAGAAACAGTCAACTTCAAAGAGTTCACATAATATTTGAAGCAACACAAAAAGTATATATAATGAAAAGTACTAATATAGTATCTATTTTCAAAGAAAGAGGAAAAAATTTGGCGTCTACGGTTTTAATATATGGTTAATTATTGCATTATTGACTATTAAACTAATTAGCGAATGAGAGATAATTTTCATAAGCCATAAGAAACTCATATCTTTGTCTTTTTCTTTTTTTCTGTAATTTTCACACTTCCTCCAATTCTCTCTCTCCTTAGTCTCCTTTACTTTTCCTCCTCCCATCTCTCTCTATATATATTTATCTGTATCTCTTTCTAAAATAGAATACACACGCACACACGCAAACACGCACATATAATCTCATATATACACAGAAAAGAAAGGAACATAATACATAAAACAGATTTTTATATTTATTGGAAAACAATTTACGAACTCATGCTATCGTTACCGGAGTTTAATATAGTCGCATACAGTAGGTATGTTTTTACTGTCGT
>OZ024745.1:58082071-58102071 GCA_964016885.1 Eledone cirrhosa
GACGGACAAAAACTGGGACGAGGTGACGAGCAGGGTGGCTTCTCTCACCCAGAAATGGGCGGAGAGGAAGCTATCCCTGAAAGGTCGAGCGGAGGTGGCTAACGCGTACATCGCGTCTGTCATCTGCTACCGCCTAACCGTCGGACCTTGTCCTAAGCCTCGCCTGACTGCGCTGGAGCGTTTGCTCTTTCGCTTTTTGTGGAAGGGACGTGCTCCGATGGTCAGGCGGTCCATCTGTTGTCAACACCCGCTACGTGGAGGGCTGGGCATGCCGTGGCTGATGATGCGCAGGCACGCGCTCAGGCTACGACATCTCCACCTCTTCCTCGACGGTGATCAGGTGTGGTCGCCGTTTGCTAGACGCGTTTTTCCCCAGCTCGTTTCCTTGACGGAGCTGCAGTCCTGGGTCAAGCGAAGACCGAGAGGGAGCGCCTGGAGACTGGAATGTCTTCAGGCGCTCACAGCCCTCGACCAATCGGGCAATGTGATCGGTGGAAACTCCACCTCGGCGTTCTATAGAGGATTAGTGGAGGGGAAGAGCGACGACGTACTTGGGGAAACTCTAGGCGTCGACGAAAATCAACTAGCCAATCTCTTCGGAAGAACTTTCGGGCCAGGGCCTATGGACAACTTCCAGAAATCTCTGGCCTGGCAGTGCTACCGAGGAGCCTTGCCAGTTCGGGATAAACTCTACAGGCATGGAGGTGCCGTCAGCCGGGCATGTCCGAGATGCGCGCAGAGCGACGAAACCGTCCTGCACGCACTCGTCCAGTGTCCGAAAATTGCTGACTTGTGGGTTTATGTCGAACACCTGCTGTCGCGTTTAGGACGGATCCAGCTATCATCTGAGTCTATCGTGAGGATTGCCCCGCCCTCCTCCTTTAGCCGGGAAGGGCAGGCAGTTTTTATCTGTCTGGTGGCCATGGCGAAAGAGATAGTATGGTGGACACGTTTGAAAGGGCTGAAGACGAGCACTTACCTCTTCGGTGATGCTCTGATTGACTTTTTCAAATTTCATTTGAAAAGGAAAATCAGAGTAGAGAAGGAAGTGCTCTCTTCCCAGCATTTTGTTGAAAGATGGGTGAGAGAAGCAAGAATGGCCCGAGTGAATGGGCCGACTCTGAGTATATATCTGTAAACTAAAGGTGGAAAACTGGGAGAGGGCACTTGCCTTGGTGGTCAGGGTCATTGTGGCTTTTTACTGGGCTTTCTCCACAAATGTCCCTCCGAAGTCTCCCCCCTATTGGGGAATTTTTCATTGTTATTTTCATTGTTATTTTTGTTACATCCTCTGTTTTTGTTTTTTTACACGCAGAAATGCCCATTTGTACCGTCCTGCATTGTCCTGCACTGTCCTTAATGTCTACTTTATGTAAACCCTTGTGGTTAATAAAGAAATCATTAGTATTATTATTATTATTATTATTATTATTATTATTATTATTATTACAGTTACATTTATCTTGCTTTATGTTCATACGAGTTATCACCAAGTCACAACCAGTGACCTCAAGAGACAACAAGGTCCGCCATGTTCAAGAAAGAACATACATACACACAAATTCATTTAGACTTGTGATGTACTTATATTGACAGAATCTTCCTTAGTATATGGGAAGTTCCCATTAGTACTATCTTTTGTATTTCTCCTATACGCGGGTTTCCTGGGATTTGCGATAAGTAATCATTAGACTCCTTAGGTATCATTCCTAGAGCCCTTACAACCACTGGTATTGTTTAAAGTTCTCAATTTCCACATATTTCCAATTTCTATCTCCAGGTCCTTATACTTGCTCAATTTTTCAAATGTTTTTATAGATACATTCTTGTCTATTGGAACGGATATTATTATTATCATTATTGTTTGGAGGCCTCTTGGCGGACATCTACTGCAACTGGCAACAACACGGGAGAATTCCCAGCTCTGTGAGCCGAGGAGCGGTGGCGCTGCAGAAAAAGGATCCGAACAAGGGGGATAACATAGATAATTTCAGGCCCATAACTCTTCTAAACACAGAGTTCAAGATTTTGGCCAAGGTACTAGCAAAGAGGTTGGCGCTTGTCGTTGCTGGTCTGGTGGGAGAGGCGCAGACATGCGCCATTCCCGACAGATCCATCCACCACAACCTCCACCTCATGCGATACATCGTAGAGAGGGTAGCTAGGAACCTGGCACGGGTGGGTCGTCCTTGATCAATTTAGATCAGTCGAAAGCTTTCAATAGGGTCGACCATCGTTACCTAGCGGCAGTCCAGAGGGCGGCTGGCTTTGGGCCCGTCTTCAGAGGCTGGATCGCTGCCATGCACAGCGACATCTGCTCTGTGGTGACAGTGAACGGTCACCTTTCGGAACCGTTCAACATCATGCGCTCGGTCCACCAAAAATGTCCCCTCTCGTTCCTCTTGTACGTATTGACTCTCGAGCCATTACTGCACAAACTGGAGACGTTGAGGGGCGTCCCGCGCGAACTATGATGCGGAAGATCCGTGTCAGCATATGCAGACGATGTCACCGTAGTGGTGTCGAACGCCAAACACACATCGAGGCGATCGGCACTACACTAAGAGAATACGAAGCGGTGACAGGAGCAATGATCAACCAGGAAAAGTCGGTGGGCCTGCAGCTCGGCACCTGGAGAGGCAGGTCCATGCCGTCCAACGGCGTAGTCGGGCGCTGGACGGACAGACCAGTTAAATTGTTAGGGGTCTGGTTTGGTCCGGACCTCCAGGGTGGCTTCTCTCACCCTGAAATGGGCGGAGAGGAAGCTATCCCTGAAAGGTCGAGCGGAGGTGGCTAACGCGTACATCGCGTCCGTCATCTACTACCGCCTGACCGTCGTGCCTTGTCCTAAGCCTCGCCTGACTGCGCTGGAGCGTTTGCTCTTTCGCTTTTTGTGGAAGGGACACGCTCCGATGGTCAGGCGGTCCATCTGATGTCAACACCCGCTACGTGGAGGGCTGGGCATGCCGTGGCTAATGATGCGCAGACACGCGCTCAGGCTACGACATCTCCACCTCTTCCTCGACGGTGATCAGACGTGGTCGCTGTTTGCTAGACGCGTCTTTCCCCAGCTCATCTCCTTGACGGAGCTGCGGTCATGGGTCAAGCGAAGATCGAGAGGGAGCGCTTGGAGACTGGAATGTCTTCAGGCGCTCACAGCCCTCGACCAATCGGGCAATGTGATCGGTGGAAACTCCACCTTGGCGTTCTATAGAGGATTAGTGGAGAGGAAGAGCGACGACGTACTTTGGGAAATTCTAGGCGTCGACGAAAATCAACTAGCCAATCTTTTTGGAAGAACTTTCGGGCCGGGGCCTATGGACAACTTCCAGAAATCTCTGGCAGTGCTACCGAGGAGCTTTGCCAGTTCGGGATAAACTCTACAGGCATGGAGGTGCCGTCAGCCGGGCATGTCCGAGATGCGCGCAGGGCGACGAAACCGTCCTGCATACACTCGTCCAGTGTCCGAGCATTGCTGACTTGTGGGTTTATGTCGATCACCTGCTGTCGCGTGTAGAACGGATCCGACTATCAGCTGAGTCCATCGTGAGGATTGCCCCGCCCTCCTCCTTTAGCCGGGAAGGGCAGGCAGCTTGTATCTGTCTGGTGGCCATGGCGAAAGAGATAGTATGGTGGACACGTCTGAAAGGGCTGAAGGTGAGCACTTACCTCTTCGGTGATGCCCTGATTAACTTTTTCCAATTTCATTTGAAAAGGAAAATCAGGGTAGATACGGAGGTGCGCTCTTCCCAGCTTTTTGTTGAAAGATGGGTGAGGGAGGCAAGAATGGCCCGAGTGATTGAACCTACTCTGAGTATATGCCTGTAAATTGAGGGTGGAAAACTGGGAGAGGACAATTGCCCTGGTGGTCAGGGTCACCGTGGCTTTTTTAATGGGCTTTCTCCACGATGGCCCCCGGAAGTCTCCCCCCTATTGCGGAATGTTTCATTGTTCTATTATTACATCCTCTGTTTTTTTTTGTTTTTACACGCAGAAATGCCCATTTGTACCGTCCTGTATTGTCCTGTATTGTCCTGTACTGTCCTTAATGTCTACTTTGTGTAATCCCTTGTGGTTAATAATGTAAGCATTATTATTATTATTATTATTATTATAAAGTACCAGTAATGCACTGGGTAATTGCTGGCCTTGTGCCTAAAGTAGAAACAATTATTATTTTTTATTATTATTATTACAGCTGCATTTATCTTGCTTTATGTTCATACGAGTTATCACCAAGTCACAACCAGTGAAAGAACATACATACTCACACATGCATCTTTAGGTGTTTAGACTTGTGATGTACTTATATTGACATAATCTTCCTTAGTATATGGGCAGTTCCCATTAGTACTATCTTTTGTATTTCTCCTATACGCGAGTTTCCTGGGATTTGCGATAAGTAATCATTAGACCCCTTAGGTATCATTCCTAGAGCGCCTACAACCACTGGTATTGTTTTAGTTCTCAATTTCCACATTTTTCCAATTTCTATCTCCAGGTCCTTATACTTGCTCAATTTTTCAAATGTTTTTATAGATACATTCTTGTCTATTAGAACGGACATATCAGTTAGCAGGCATACCCTCTTTTTAAAGTCCTTCAATATTATATCAGGTCTATTTGCATCTATTTTTCGGTCTGTTTGGATGCTAAAGTTTCACAAGATTGCGATGTGATCTTTTTCAAGTATGGGAGGTGGTTGATGCTCCCACCAATTCTTTTGATGGGGCAGGTCAAAATGCTTACACATTATCCAATGTATGTATTGTGCAGCTCTGTCATGCCTGTTTAGGTATTCGGTTGGAGCTATAGGACTGCACATTGAAATTATATGGTCAATGGTCTCTGGTTGTTTTTTACATACACGGCATAATGGGCTGCATCCATTTTTTATTGGATGTTGGCTTGGTAATTTTTTGTTGGCAGACACTGATCTTGTGCTGATATAATCAGTCCTTCAGTCTCCGATTTCAGTCCAGAGGATGCCAACCACTGATGGGTTAAAGTTTTGTCAACATCAGCATTGTTAGCACGTTCTGGGTATTTTCCATACAGAGGCTTTTCTTGCCATTTCTTAGCCAGTTTCTGTAGCAGTTCTTTCTTTGCAGTTACTTTTACCTGCTTTGCTTTTTCTGTGTTTTCCATTTCAGCAGTAAATGGGACTTCTGAAATTTGTAGTCCATTACTGTATCTTTGTGCATCTTTTGTAATGGAGTATGATCTTTTGATGCTTTCGTGTTTCAAAACGAGTTTGATCATCCAATCATGTGATTCCCTTAGATATGTAGATAATCCAATTGTTGCAGTTTTTAACGCAATGTCTAACTGGATTAACCCACGTCCTCCTTCTTTCCTAGGGAGATATATTCTATCTGTATCTGCCTTAGGGTGATGCATTCTGTGCATGGTTAAGAATTTTCGAATTTTTGTATCGAACCTACGGATCTCTGTGCTTGACCAGTTGATGACATTGTAACTGTAGGTTACTACTGGTATGGCAAGCATGTTTATGGCATCGATCCTATTCCTTGCATTCAATTCCGTTCTTAAGAGTGCTCTTACTCTGATTATTATTATTATTATTATTATTATTATTATTATTATTATTATTACAGTTGCATTTATCTTGCTTTATGTTAATACGAGTTATCACCAAGTCAAAACCAGTGACCTCAAGAGACAACAAGGTCCGCCATGTTCAAGAAAGAACATACATATTCACACATGCATCTTTAGTGTTTAGACTTGTGATGTACTTATATTGACAGAATCTTCCTTAGTATATGGGCAGTTCCCATTAGTACTATCTTTTGTATTTCTCCTATACGCGGGTTTTCTGGGATTTGCGATAAGTAGTCATTAGACCCCTTAGGTATCATTCCCAGAGCGCCTACAACCACTGGTATTGTTTTAGTTCTCAATTTCCACATTTTTCCAATTTCTATCTCCAGGTCCTTATACTTGCTCAATTTTTCAAATGTTTTTATAGATACATTCTTGTCTATTGGAACAGACATATCAATTAGCAGGCATACCCTCTTTTGAAAGTCCTTCAATATTATATCAGGTCTATTTGCATCTATTTTTCGGTCTGTTTGGATGCTAAAGTTCCACAAGATTGAGATGTGATCTTTTTCAAGTATTGGAGGTATTTGATGCTCCCACCAATTCTTTTGATGGGGCAGGTCAAAATGCTTACACATTATCCAATGTATGTATTGTGCAGCTCTGTCATGCCTGTTTAGGTATTCGGTTGGAGCTATAGGACTGCACATTGAAATTATATGGTCAATGGTCTCTGGTTGTTTTTATTATTGTTTTTATTGTTGTTTTTATTATTGTTTTTATTATTGTTTTTATTATTGTTTTTATTGTTATTATTATTATTATTATTATTATTATTATTACTCTTTGAGTCTCAGTCATTGATGTTAGTTAACTGGAAAGTTTGTTGAGATGAATATCAAGCCACTACCTGCAGCCTCAGTTATTCAGGACGTATCGGAGGGTTCTTGCTGTTCCCAGCAAGCATGCCTTTTGAAGCGTTCCAAAAAGCGTGAAGGGGCCAATTTTCTTTAACCATCCCTGGAAACTTTTTGAGATAGTACCTAGTGCGCCTATGACAATCGGGATCACTTTGACTTCATGGCAGTTCCAAATCCTTTTTACCTCCCACTTTAAGTCCTGGTATCGGTTAATTTTCTCCCTCTCCTTCTCTTGCACTCTCGTGTCGAATGGGCAGGCCACATCCACAATCAGGCACGATCTTTTTTTCTTTGTCCAAAACCACCAGGTCAGGTCTATTGTGTTCCAGTTTCTTGTCCGTCTGTATCCTAAAATCCCACAGCACCTTCACCTGATCGTTTTCTATCACCGCCTCTGGCTTATGCTCATACCACTTCTCAGAATGTGGTAAATTGTTTACTTTGCATAGGTGCCAGCGGATCACCCTGCCCATCACATCATGTCTCCAGCCCTTATAGTGAGTCTGGGCTAGGTGTTTACACTCGGATACAATGTGAGCCACAATCTCCTCTCTCTCTCCACAGATCCTGCACAGTGGGCTAGCCTCCTCCTTGTAAATGTGGTGTTTCAACCACTTCGTTTTAAGGGCCTGCTCCTGCGCAGCCATTAACATTCCTTCTGTAGCCTTTTTAAGGTCTCCTCTTTTCAACCAGTTCCATGTCTGTGGATCTCTAAATTCAGTTTTCTCAAAGAAGGTACTATGAAGGGATTTTTCCTGAAGGCTGCTCTTTCTCCTTGATGTTATTTCCTCCTTGGACATATTATTATTATTATTATTATTATTATTATTATTCCTTGAATCTCAGTCATTGATGTTAGTTGACTGGAAAGTCCGTTGGAATGAATATCAAGCCACTACCTGCAGCCTCAGATATTCAGGACGTATCGGAGGGTTCTTGCGGTTCCCAGCAAGCATGCCTTTTGAAGCGTTCCAAAAAGCGTGAAGGGGCCAATTTTCTTTAACCATCCCTGGAAACTTTTGGAGATAGTCCCCAGTGCGCCTATGACAATCGGGATCACTTTGACTTCATGGCAGTTCCAAATACTTTTTACCTCCCACTTTAAGACCTGGTATCGGTTAATTTTCTCCCTCTCCTTCTCTTGCACTCTCGTGTCGAATGGGCAGGCCACATCCACAATCAGACACGATCTTTTTTCTTTGTCCACAACCACCAGGTCAGGTCTATTGTGTTCCAGTTTCTTGTCCGTCTGTATCCTAAAATCCCACAGCACCTTCACCTGATCGTTCTCCATCACCGCCTCTGGCTTATGCTCATACCATTTCTCAGAACGTGGTAAATTGTTTACTTTGCACAGGTGCCAGTGGATCACCCTGCCCATCACATCATGTCTCCAGCCCTTATAGTGGGTCTGGGCTAGGTGTTTACACTCGGATACAATGTGAGCCACAGTCTTCTCTCTCCACAGATCCTGCACAGTGGGCTAGCCTCCTCCTTGTAAATATGGTGTTTCAACCACTTCGTTTTGAGGGCCTGCTCCTGCGCAGCCATTAACATTCCTTCTGTAGCCTTTTTGAGGTCTCCTCTTCTCAACCAGTTCCATGTCTGTGGATATCTAAATTCAGTTTTCTCAAAGAAGGTACTATGAAAGGATTTTCCCTGAAGGCTGCTCTTTCTCCTTGATGTTATTTCCTCCTTGGACATCCCCTGGCCTATTGTCCCCTCCTTCAGTACAGTTCTGAGCATTGGCTCCTTACTATCAGTCACGTATTTGTGTAGGTTGTTTTTCTCCATCTGAACACAGTCCTCTGTGCTGATAAGACCTCTTCCACCCTCAGATCTCCTTAGGTAGAGTCTATCGACATCACTCCTCTTCTGGAACATGTTGTAGATAGTCAATAGCTTCCTAGTCTTCCTATCCATTTCTTTTTGTTCAGCAACATTCCATCTCAGAATTCCCGCACTGTACCTAATAATAGACACAGCTCGGGAATTTACTGCGCTTATGGCATTTCTGCTGTTCAGATGTGACTTCAATACGCTCCTTACTCTCCGAATGTATTCAGTTCTTAACAATTCCTTCATTTTTTTGTTCTTTATGCCATCAGCCTCCAGAACGCCCAAATACTTGTATCCTTCCTCAGAGTCAATTTCCTTTATCATCTCACCTGTTGGTATCTGGATTCCGTTACTTCTGTTCAACCTACCCCTCCTCATCACAATGACTCCACACTTACTAATACCAAACTGCATACATATATCACTGCTGAAAATACGTACAGTGTCAACAAGCACATCCAACTCCTTCTCACTCTTCCCGAAGAGCTTAAGATCGTCCATGAAGAGGAGTTGATTGATGGTAAGCTCTCCCTTTCACAACTTGTATCCTGCTCTCACTTTTCGCAGCATAATGGTCAGGGGCATCAGGGTAAGGACAAACAACAGAGGGGACAGGCTATCTCCCTGGAAGATACCTCTCTTGATCTTCACGCTTCCCAAGGATTCTCCAGTTGATGTCAACTCTGTTTCCCAGGACCTCATACTCCTGCCCAGCAACTGTCTGATGTTATCTGCCACCCTGAAGATCTCCAGGCTTTTGGTGATCCAAGAATGAGGCACCATGTCAAATGCCTTTCTGTAGTCTATCCATCCCATGGCAAGATCAGTGTGTCTCCTCTTACAATTCCCCATTACCATCTTATCAATAAGTAACTGGTCCTTTGTACCACGTGACTTCTTTCGGCATCCTTTCTGTTCGTCCGGTAACAAGTTGTTTGTGTGGAGGTGATGGTAGATTTCCTCAGACACAATGCTCGTCAACAGTTTCCACATTACGGACAGACATGTGATAGGTCTATATTATTATTATTATTATTATTATTATTATTATTATTCAAATCCTGCCGAGGTTAACTTTGCCTTTCATCCTTACGGGGCCGATAAAATAAAGTACCAGTAATGCACTGGGTAATTTGCTGGCCTTGTGCCAAAAGTAGAAACAAGTGGATTGGCAATATCGGTAGAGGGTCGGACGCCATGCTTTGACGACAGAGTTGCGGCCCTTGCCATTCTAAGTTCAAATCCCGCCGAGGTTAACTTTGCCTTTCATCCTTATGGGGTCGATAAAATAAAGTACCAGTAATGCACTGGGTGATTGCTGGCCTTGTGCCAAAAGTAGAAACAATTATTATTATTATTATTAATTCATTTGTACTTCCTTTCATCTGTTTTCGTCTATTTTCAATACGAAATGCAAAAGTAGCAGAACTTCAACTCCATTTCTGCCTTAAGTTATTTTACTTTGTAAGCATTAATATTTTTTATCAATAGACTTCAATTCTTAAATATATACACACAAAGCTTATCGTATGTATGTATGTATGTATGTATGTATGTATGTATGTATGTATGTATGTATGTATGTATGTATGTATGTATGTATGTATGAATCTATGTGTACATACCTATATATATATATATTATTGTATGCTTATATATATATATGCAGGCGCTATGTCATGTTCTGGACCTATTGATTTATCTTTCAATTCAATCAAAGTTTACTTTCAATAGCATCAACTAACTTAGCTAGGGGTTTCGTTTTATTTTAGCTTGTTTTCATTTTATACAAATTTTGGTTTTGTTGTGCGACAATTTTTGCATATTTTGTTGCTTTGTTTATTTTTTGCTTTCTTCTGTATTTTTGATTTTATATTTTATATTTTTGTATCCTTCAGACAAGTAAATGTAATTAACCCTTATCCTAAAAACAAATTTTATTATCAGTCGTGACTTCGTTTTATCCATTCTTAACTCTTTGTTCTTATTTCACTTTTATGATATTTTTGTGGACGTTTTTTTTTCTCAGTTCGCAGTACTATATCAAGCAGTTTTCTTCAAACATCATCGTCGTCGTTATCAACACAAACACACGCACGAGCACACACACATAAACATACACATATACATACATATATATATATATATGTGTGTGTGTGTGTGTGTGTGTAAATGAATGAAGTAATTCCGTCGGAAAGGTCCAGGAAATAAGAGTGCTCTATGTAGGTTACAGAGCTTAATAGTTATGTAATAAAGGTCCATGGTGTATGTTGGTTAAATTCCTGAAAACTGTAGAGTGCTCAACTAATCGGTCTGGAAAGAGCCAATCATATATGTAATATAGAATATGCTTCAATCAATCCCGGTTGGAGCTGTATAAATGAAGTAATTCCGTCGGAAAGGTCCAGGAAAAAAGAGTGCTCTATGTAGGTTACAGAGCTTAATAGTTATGTAATAAAGGTCCATGGTGTATCTTGGTTAAATTCCTGAAAACTGTAGATTGAAGTATATTCTATATTACATATATGATTGGCACTTTCCAGCCCGATTAGTTGAGCACTCTACAGTTTTCAGGTATTTAACCAACATACACCATGGACCTTTATTACATAACTATATATATATATATATATATATATATATATATATATATATATATATATATATAAATGTAATCTGAGTTTTTCGAATATTAATAATAACATTCGATTCGTTTGCAATTATGCAAACAAGCCTCAAATTTATAGCCATGTAAGTAGAATGAACACTTCATTCTTGCTCACACACACACACACACACACACACACACACACACACACACACACACATATATATATATATATATATATATATATATATATATATATATATATATATATATATATGTATATATGTGTGTGTATATATATATATATATATATTTAAAAAGAGGGAGATACATTTATATAAACACAAGGAGAAACTGAGAGAGAAAGACAGTAAGAGAGGGAAGCAAGAAATAGTGTATGATAGAGTAAAGATACTTTTTTCTTTTCCTTCTTATCATTATATTTCTCGTGTATCAACTTTGGAAACTGTCTCGCTATATATTTCAATCTCCTTTCAATAATTCTTATTGTGTCCCATTTTGAATTTTTTCCAATTATTCTTATGGATTTCTTCAAACAAGAACTTTACATCCGTTACTCCCCCTATTTTTCCTTCATTTTGCAACACTTATTTCCACTTCGCATCAAACATTGAGATCCTGTGTTAATTTTCGTCTTTATACTGCAGTTAGACGTCGAGTAATTCCCAGGCCATTGAACTTTTCTTTAACTTATAGCTACTTGTATATTTCTAAGGTCATTTATTCGCTTTCATCCTCTAACATTCTCTCACACTTTCTTTCTCTCAGAAATATGCAAATAACTGTGTTATTTGCATATTTAAATATTACTTTCAATATAAGGAAGGGATGTTTACAGTATCGGTAGATCATCGAATAATATGCTTTTGAGATTATGGTCCTTTACGTTCTGAGTTCCAATATCACAGAGGTTAGCTTTGCCTTACCGAGTCGATAAAATAAAACAGTATCGCTCTGGAGATGGTTTAATCGACGTTCCCCTCCCCCCAAATCGTTGGCCTTATGCCTGAATTAGAAATCTATATTACATTCAAGACATTGTTTTGAGAATATTGAGGTAACAAGGTCGAATAAAGAAAAAAGCGAGAGTTGAAAATAAATGGTAGAAAAGAAAGGAAACAAGAAACTAGAGAATTTGATTATTATATTGGGAATACTCTTTAGTCCAGATCTATTTCTAGATAGCAAATATCAAGGCAGCTGTTAGGAACTTTGCTCAGTATTTGTGAATATTGTGAGACTTACATATCGTTTGTATTTGAATCGTAACTGGTAAGGCTGCGAGGGAATCGCGTGCGTGTGCCGATCTCAGTTGAATGATTTGTTTGTGTTGTTTTGTTTTGCCATGGCAGTTGACAGGTTTAGCTGGTAGTAATAATTTTCCTAATATGGTGGTGGTGGTGGTAGTGGTGGTGGTGATTGGTCGGTGGTTATTGTTTTGTGGCAGGTGAATGGCAAGTAGTATTTGGCCATCCGTGTGTTATACACTTAGCTTTTGTCATTAGATTACTGTCAACTTTGTTTGTGGCTTTAGTTATGCTGATGGAAGAAATAGGCTGTCCTATTTGCTGGAAGTCGAGAAGACGAAGAGATCTGGTGTCATGGTTCCACTATGAAATGATTGTGGTCATTTCTATTTTCGAATTTCTCATATATATTGTTGGCCCTCTCATGGGAGGGGAGGAAGTAAAAGTGAGGATGGCAACAACATATATCGTGAAGAAGGCGGGGGAATGAAATGTATGTTTATGATGTCGGATAGAATCTGTCTGATGTCGGTAACGTTAGATTGAAGCATATAGATTAGCAGATATGACACATTCTCTCAATATGTCAACAGCCAGGATTGTGGCTACCGAGGTAAAAGGACATATCGTCGAGCCTGAAAGCATACATATTATGTTTAGGAGATTTAGGTTCTAGTTGGTGGAGTCGCTTAATGACATATTGATGTGTCTCGAGAAGGTGAATAACGAGTTTAGGACTAGAAAATGAGCTATAAAATATTATACAATGATCCTTCAACGCTGGACATGGGCTTGAGGTGATCAAATTTGGGTGGCTTGCTGTTCTGTGTCCCAAAACTGGTTTTGAATCTCTTTGAGAGTTTTCGCAATTTGCAGATATTGCTCCATGCGATGTTGATTTGGCCCTTGATCTGCATTGGTGTGAGTCTCATGACCTTTTAATATAAACCAATTGAGATGCTTGTGTTGTGAAGATGCAGTATGATAGCTGCATTTTTCAGAAGATTAGCAGATCAGGCACTATCGAAAATTTCCATAACTCCTTGGCCGTGTAGATTGAAAAGTATCAGATACATTTTAACATGTGACGCTTAGTCGATCGGCTGTCTTTGTGTATGACCATTTTACGGATCACCATATTCTTTCATTTATATGGAAGGTCCGCTTTCCACTACCTGGAGGATTTTTTGGTGAAATGAGAATCGACTTAATGTTTGCAGAATGCATATCTCTCATTGGTTTAGTTTATTATATATTTCATTTTTGTGTTTAATAATTTTGCGGCAAATAAATGCAATATCTGCTATTAAAGAGGTATCCCACTACAAAGAATAATAATAATAATAATAATAATAATAATAATAATAATAATAATAATAAGGGAAGAAGACGCACGAGGTGACGGAGGTCATGAAATCGCTCCCGTAAGTTTTGAATTTTTAACATATTTAAATCATTTGTGAAATAACAACTCTTAGTACAAATGCTACGTAAAGCACCCGGCTTGAGCCCCCAAAAATTCGGACCCAAAATATATTGTTATAAGGCTCAAATATTCAAATATTCAACTTTGTATTGTACACTGTATATCCAAAAAAGAAAATGGCTATAAATGGAAGAAGAACCCCCCCCCCTCCTCTCCTCTGGCTACACTATATAGGACAGCTAAACTCACCAACACCAGAAACTAGATACACCACCCACCCCATCATCTGTGTACACTAAACACAACAGCCAGATAACGACATTTTCACCTTCACCGCCACCGCTCACTACGGCCATCATTACCACCACTATCCCATCACCGCCGCCACCACCCCTTGACTCCTTCACTACTGCCACCGCTACAGCACCATCACTACAGTAATACGGTCACATCACCGCCACCACTGCCTCGGTATCGACATCACCACCACCACTGTCTCAGTATCGCTACCGCCGCCAGTCTCCCACTTCCCCCTGCTGGCTGCTACTTCCACATTATAGAATTCCTACTACTAACAAAGAGGAAGGCATCAAAATATATAGATAGACTCAAAAGAAAAAAGAAAAAACAAACAACAAAACCAAAGCAGCACAGCAACAACAGCAAAAAACGAGAAAAACAAACAGAGAAAAACAAAAACAAAAAAAGAAACCCCAAAACGTAAAGAAAATAAGAATGAAGAGAGAAGCAGGCGGACGGACAGAGAAGAGGGGGGAAAAAGTAAAACTTAAAAAACTAAAACTAAGTCAGACATTCGAACACTACATTACAATGAAACTTATGCTTATTCATTTTTGGGGCCCTTTCTGCCTGTGTGTTTGTTTGTTTATGTGTGTTCGTATACAGCGTGGTGATAATGCCACACAAGGGCCAAGTGGGATGGCGGATCCACAGATGGCTATGTAAACATACATTCGCCAATCCTCGATAAGAGTGTTTAAATATCGAACATAAACAGTTCGAATAACGGTGAAATGGAGACTAGAACGTCATGTGACAGACTCTCACCCAACAGGTGCCCCCTGGCTCAGCAGCAGGAACCTGACTGTCAACCAAATACTGCTGATGTTGGAGGAAGGAGAAGAAGGAAAGGGGCCAGAACCAACTGGACGAAAGAATTGAATAGAATTGTTATGCAATGCTACCTGAAAAGTAACCCCAAGGAGAGGGGCTACAGGAGACGGATGCATAACATCTGGAACGAGATTGGTTTATTTAAATTAGATGAACAAAAATTGGCCGGGCAGGCACGGGTAATAAGAACTAATGGGTGGATAAGCGAGCTGGAACTGGAGGAACTGAGCAGAGAGAATGGCTTGGAGATGGCGGGTGTAGTATGCCAGACAAGCGAGCCGGTGGGAAATGAAGGTGAGGAGGCCCTGAGAACGGAGGAACCACCCGAAGCAGACAATGATCTGAATACTGAGATAAATAATACCTGGAACAGAGATACGGCCACTGAGGAGATGAATGCTGACGGGCTAGGACAAGATTCGGTTGACATCCTAAATTTAGTGGTAGATGAATTGAACAATGATAGTGGGAGACCTATGAACCTAAGATTTGTAGACAGGAAAAAGTTAAAAGAAACAACAGCTAAGGTAAACAAAGTCATCCCGTACCTTGAGGCGAGGAGCCTTCACCAGTGCAACAATATCCTCAGGGCAACAGCAAATACGGTGAGGAAACTACTTGGTATAAAAGCGAGAGGAAACAACAGACAAGAAAGAGCAGAGCCGTGGTGGAAGAAGCGACTGAGTGGGCAAATCGGGGAAATGAGAAATGACATAGGAAAGCTTGAGTCACTACTGAATGGGACACTAAAAAACATAGGCACTAAAAATAGACTGGAAATAAAATACAAAACTAGGAGTAAAAAGCTAAATATTATCATAGAGGAATTGAAGCAACGCATTGTAGCAAAGAGTGCAAAAATCAGGCGATACGAGAACAGAGTCAGTCAGTATAAACAGAACCGCATGTTCGACAACAACCAGAAGATGCTGTTTGGACAGCTTGAGGGCAAAGAAAGAGGCAACGACTTGATCCCTGGGGCGGAACAAACTAAAACATTCTGGAGAGGAATATGGGAGCAGGATGTTAGACACAATGCCCAGGCAGGGTGGATTGAGACAGTACAGAGGGAGATCGGTGAGCAGGCACAGCAACAGACTGATTTGAGTATCACAGTTGAAACTCTTAAGGGGCAAGCCAAAAAACTAACCAACTGGAAATCACCAGGCCCAGATGGTGTGCAGGGGTATTGGATTAAACATTTAACATCCCTCCACCCGAAGCTGACGGCCATGTTCAATGACTGCTTGGTGTCGGGTGAGGTGCCAGAGTGGTTGACAAAAGGTACCACAGTTCTGATAATGAAAGACCGAATCAAGGGTAATGATGCTAGCAACTATAGACCTATCACATGTCTGCCCGTAATGTGGAAACTGTTGACGAGCATTGTGTCTGAGGAAATCTACCATCACCTCCACACAAACAACTTGTTACCGGACGAACAGAAAGGATGCCGAAAGAAGTCACGTGGTACAAAGGACCAGTTGCTTATTGATAAGATGGTAATGGGGAATTGCAGGAGGAGACACACTGATCTTGCCATGGGATGGATAGACTACAGAAAGGCATATCACATGGTGCCTCATTCCTGGATCACCAAAAGCCTGGAGATCTTCAGGGTGGCAGATAACATCAGACAGTTGCTAGGCAGGAGTATGGGGTCCTGGGAGACAGAGTTGACATCAACTGGAGTATCCTTGGGAAGCGTGAAGATCAAGAGAGGTATCTTCCAGGGAGATAGCCTGTCCCCTCTGTTGTTTGTCCTTACCCTGATGCCCTTGACCATTATGCTGCGAAAGGTGAGAGCAGGATACAAGTTGGGAAGGGGAGAGCTTACCATCAATCACCTCCTCTTCATGGACGATCTTAAGCTCTTCGAGAAAAGTGAGAAGGAGTTGGATGTGCTTGTTGACACTGTCCGTATTTTCAGCAGTGATATATGTATGCAGTTTGGTATTGGTAAATGTGGAGTCATTGTGATGAAGAGGGGTAGGTTGAGCAGAAGTAACGGGATCCAGATACCAACAGGTGAGATGATAAAGGAAATTGACTCTGAGGAAGGATACAAGTATTTGGGCGTTCTGGAGGCTGATGGCATAAAGAACAAAAAAATGAAGGAATTGTTAAGAACTGAATACATTCGGAGAGTAAGGAGCGTATTGAAGTCACATCTGAACAGCAGAAATGCCATAAGCGCAGTAAATTCCCGAGCTGTGTCTATTATTAGGTACAGTGCGGGAATTCTGAGATGGAATGTTGCTGAACAAAAAGAAATGGATAGGAAGACTAGGAAGCTATTGACTATCTACAACATGTTCCACAAAAGGAGTGATGTCGATAGACTCTACCTAAGGAGATCTGAGGGTGGAAGAGGTCTTATCAGCATAGAGGACTGTGTTCAGATGGAGAAAAACAACCTATACAAATACGTGACCTATAGTAAGGAGCCAATGCTCAGAACTGTACTGAAGGAGGGGACAGTAAGCCAGGGGATGTCCAGGGAGGAAATAACATCAAGGAGGAAGAGCAGCCTTAAGGGAAAATCCCTTCATAGTACCTTCTTTGAGAAAACTGAATTTAGAGATCCACAGACATGGAACTGGTTGAGAAGAGGAGACCTCAAAAAGGCTACAGAAGGAATGCTAATGGCTGCGCAGGAGCAGGCCCTCAAAACGAAGTGGTTGAAGCACCATATCTACAAGGAGGAGGCTAGCCCACTGTGCAGGATCTGTGGAGAGAGAGAGGAGACTGTGGCTCACATTGTGTCCGAGTGTAAACACCTAGCCCAGACCCACTATAAGGGCTGGAGACACGATGTGATGGGCAGGGTGATCCACTGGCACCTGTGCAAAGTAAACAATCTACCACATTCTGAGAAATGGTATGAGCATAGGCCAGAGGCGGTGATGGAGAACAATCAGGTGAAGGTGCTGTGGGATTTTAGGATACAGACGGACAAAAAACTGGAACACAATAGACCTGACCTGGTGGTTGTGGACAAAGAAAAAAGATCGTGCCTGATTGTGGATGTGGCCTGCCCGTTCGACACGAGAGTGCAAGAGAAGGAGAGGGAGAAAATTAACCGATACCAGGACCTAAAGTGGGAGGTGAAAAGGATTTGGAACTGCCATGAAGTCAAAGTGATCCCGATTGTCATAGGCGCACTGGGGACTATCTCCAAAAGTTTCCAGGGATGGTTAAAGAAAATCGGCCCCTTCACGCTTTTTGGAACGCTTCAAAAGGCATGCTTGCTTGGAACAGCAAGAACCCTCCGATACGTCCTGAATATCTGAGGCTGCAGGTAGTGGCTTGATATTCAATCCAACGGACTTTCCAGTTAACCAACATCAATGACTGAGATTCAAGGAATAATAATAATAATAATAATAATAATAATAATAATAATAATAATAATAATAATAATAATAATAATAATAATAATAATGATTTCTTTATTAACCACAAGGGTTTACATAAAGTAGACATTAAGGACAGTGCAGGACAATGCAGGACGGTACAAATGGGCATTTCTGCGTGTAAAAAACAAAAACAGAGGATGTAACAAAAATAACAATGAAAATAATAATAATAATAAGAAGAAGAAGAAGAAGAAGAAGAAGAAGAAGAAGAAGAAGAAGAAAGGGATGATTATATGTATGTATATATATATATATATATATATATATATATATATATATATCTGTTTACATGTCTTTCTCTATCTCCACCCACTTCTTTTTATCCCAATAACTTATTTTAGTTATTGAATCGGCCTAGGCTGAGGTATCTTGTCTCTAACGCGAATAAATATATATATATATATATATATATATATATATGAAAACAAACAGGGAGAAAGAGACGATTATTAGGAAGAAACATTTTTTTTTTCCTTTTTTGTTTCTCTCTCTTTTTTTTCTGGGTTAAAAAAATGATTAAAACGAAATGTTTTACTTTGTATGAAGTGTTAAGGTATTAGTTGATTTATTTATTATTTAACAATGGTATTTATTTATCTATTTATATATTTAATAATTGTATATATATATATATATATTGGTGAGTGTATCTATAAGTCTTTCGACAATATTTTTCATGGAAATAATCTTTCCCTAGAATTTCATTTCAGAATTGTTACTTAAATTATTATATTAAATACTTAATCTAATATCATTAGAAAATGTTAAAACATTTCTAAAGAGAACTCAAGTTATTGTTATTTCATTTGTCATCGTCAAAATTGATATCACCATCACACCTCAGTTTTGTTTTTGTTATCATTGTTTTGTTTTTTTTTATTGTAGAATAATCAACTCATTGTTGTTTTCTTTTTGCTATTTCTTATCGTTACATTTCAGGAAACATTATTTGGCCAATGTTTATTTGCCCAGTAGACAATAGGTAGCGATAATATTTCATTACCATATCTTGTCTTGTGGTTTATTGCTGTATGTTATTATTTTGGCTCTTCTTCTTCCCTTTTTTTTCAAGGTTTTCAGTTTCAGTTTTCTTTCGCTCTTTCCTCTTATTCCACTTTTTTTCTCCTCCTGCTCCTGCTCCTCCCCCTCCTTCTGTCCCTCCTCCCCATCCCCCTCATCATCATCCTTCCATTCTTCCTCTTCTTTTTTTCTCTTCTTCTTCTTTTTCTTCTTCTTTTTCTTCTTCTTGTCTTCTTCTGTCATTTTGTCTTGTTGTCCTCATTTAAATTTTTTTTTCTTCCTTCCGTTCTCCATATTATTGATTGTATGTATTGTCTTAATTATACTATCTTTTTCAACATATTTTTTGTGATAATGCGTTTATGTGTTGCAGCCAAAATACCGTCTGTCCTAGCCAAAAGCAATGACTGATATCACTATCTTCAGAATGTTAATATTTAAATTTGACAGCGGCTAAATTGATATAGAACTACTGGAGGGAATCGTTTAACTAACGCACTATTTTTCTTTTCATTAAATCAAACAAAAAAAAACAAAAAAAAAAAAGACGACTAGCATTCAATTTTTAGTGTAATAGCATTACTGCTAAATGATGATGAATTTAATCTAGATTAATATGTTTAATGTAGATTATATATAAATCTGTTACCATTCGATAAGCTTCGTCTTTTAATTATATATATATGCATATATATATATATATATATATATATATATATATATATATATATATATATATATATAGAGAGAGAGAGAGAGAGAGAGAGAGAGAGAGAGAGAGGGGGAGAGAGAGAGAGA
>OZ024745.1:58114571-58147071 GCA_964016885.1 Eledone cirrhosa
GGTGGACCATAACGCACCAAAGTACTCAATACTTAGGGTAGTAGAGTGGGTAATAGGAGTAAGTAAGACCCCGACGGCTGAGCTCAAGCCGTTTCGACGGCTAATTCTGTACTGAATCTGTACTAATCCAGTACAGAATTAGCCGTCGAAACGGCTTGAGCTCAGCCGTCGGGGTCTTACTTACTCCTATATCTATCTATATATATATATATATATATATATATATATATATATATATATATATATATATATATATATATATATAACAGAGGAATTGTGGTAAGGAACCAGGTGAACCATAACGCACCAGAGTACTCAATACTTAGGGTAGTAGAGTGGGAAATAGGAAAAAGTATGACCCTGACAGCAGAGTTCAAGCCGTTTCGACGGCTATTTCTGAGTCCAGAAATAGCCGTCGAAACGGCTTGAGCTCTGCCGTCGGGGTCATACTTTTTCCTATATATATATATATATATTCACGCTCTCGAGAGTGGGGGGGACGACGTTTCGGGCATAAGCCCTTCAGCAGGAGAAAAGTGAGTAGGAAGAGAGTTCCGAGGGTGTGTGGGGGAGTGGTGGAAAGACATTTAGAAAAAAGGTGGAGAGAGAAAAGGGAGGAAAAACGATTTTAGAAGTACAAATAAAAATAAAAATAAAAATAAACATAAAAATAAACATAAAAATAAACAAGTGGTGAAAGGGTGTAAGGCGTGTAGGGGGGGTGGCGGGTGGAGTTGGGAGAGGGAGGCGGGGGGTTCCGAGTGGGGAGGTCTGAAGGTGGTGTTTGTGTATGTGTGTAGGTGTACGTGTGTGCGTGTGTGTGTGTGTATGTGAATGTGAGAGTTGAGGGAAGAAGGAGGTTCCATGTTCAGGAAACGGTGTGCGCGTGGGTGGGGGTGTAAGTAAGTCGGTGTGTGCGTGCGTGTGGGTGGAGAGGGGTCAGAGGGTTGGGGGAATATATACATATATATACATATATATATACATATATATATACATATATATATATATATGGGGGGGGGGTATATATATATATATATATATATATATAGGTGGGGGTGGTTGGGATAGTGGTAGTGAGTGCGGTGGCGTAGGTGTAGTGGGAATGAGTAAAGCATATAAAGTAATGTAGTTTAAAATTAAAGAATTAATTACGATGAAGATGATGGGAATATAAAATTATAGAATATGAAGCATATGTACATCTGTGTTACCTATAGGTAGTTGAATGTATGGTAATGGTGATGGTGTAAGCTATGATGGATGAATGGGAGAGTGGCGGTAAGGTGGTGTTGGTGTTATGTAAATATGTGAAATATATAAGATATATGATGTGTGAATATAACTGATAGAGATAAAAAGGAATTAACAACAATGAAGATTATGGAAATATAAATATTGTGGAATTATCTATGGTGATGATAGTAGTGATCGTTTTTCAGGAAAATATAAGATAAAAGGTATGAGAAATAAATGAAGTAAGAGAAAAATTTTAAAAAGCTGAAAAATAAAAAAAATGAAAAGTTTTAAAGTTGGAAAGATGACAAAAATGATGCTTAAAATTAAGAAAATATAACTTAAAAATTGAAATATTATAATAATAATATAAACATAATATGAAGTAATATGAAATATATACTTATATATACATACATATAATACATATATATACATATATATATAAATATAAATTTAGTGAGAATCGCATTTCGACGAGTAGAAATTAGCGAAACGCAACTTCCGATTTGTGTTGGCAAGCGCTCAATGGATACGAAGATACCAGAGCAATAAACATAAGTTTAAAAGGCCATACAAAACTGAGACGATGGTTACGAAGCCATTAAGCACATAAGCCAAAAAAGCGAGCCAGTTAAGCGGGTCAAACAAAATAAGATATGATTGAAATATTTACCCGGACCCGCGGAAATGATGGTAAAATCCGATATAGGGTTTCTGCGACACTTAAATTAATAATACTGTCTGCTTTAAAAAATAATAAGCTTTTGGTATAATGATCGAACAAGGATATCAGTTTCTCACCAGGCATTTTATTCTGCATGTGAACTCCAAAGGGGAGAAAACCCCTACTTTTGGCAAATGAATTCGGTATATGTAGTCATTGCAAAAATAGCACAAAACGAATTAACTCTCGACCGAGTAGTTTTTAAAATAAACTTAAGCGATTAATCAGTCAATAGAATTAACTAAAAAGATCAAAAAAATTAACTGGTTAATTGCTAGATATGGGAGATTAATACAAATATAGATTTAGCGAGAATCGCATTTCGGCGAGTAGAAATTAGCGAAACGCAACTTCCGATTTGTGTTGGCAAACACTCAATGGATACGAAGATACCAGAGCAATAAATATGTTATAAACAGGCATTTTGTTCTGCGCGAGGATCTCACAGTGTTTTGAAAGCACATGTGAACTCCTAAGGGGAGAAAACCCCTAGTTTTGGCAAATATATATATATATACATATATATATATACATATGTAAGCTATAAAATATGTATTCCGCTTTACATTGTCCAAGGATAGAGTGACACATCTACTTCATTCTCCAAATATCTACACTATTTCCTTATTCCTCATATATACTTACATCTATTTCTTCCTTGAATTATATTTATTTCTATAATGAGCCAAACTCGCTATCTTCAGGTCGGTATTCGTGCTAACCCTTACCTATGGTCATGAATTTTGGGTAATGACAAGCAGCCAAACTGGGGTTCCTTCGAAGGGTCTTTGGAGTGACGTAACTCAATGGAGTGCGTAGCTTGTAGATCAGAGAGTCATTCCAGGAAGAGCCGCTATTTTTCCGGATTGGGAGATCACAGCTCCGATATTACCGATATGTGGTTAGTATGTCTCAGTAAAAATCACTGGACAGATTTTAGGGTCAAAATGAACCGGCATGAGATCCAAAGGTAGTCACCGAATCAGATCGTTAGATAAATGGATGGTTTGTCTCGATTGGAGATCAAGCCGGATCAGCTGGAGACGGTTGCTTCTGACAAGATCCGATGGAAGGTCTGTTTGAGAATTCTGGCCCCCCGACCCTCTCAGAAAGAAGAAGAAGAAGAAGAAGAAGAAGAAGAAGAAGAAGAAGAAGAAGAAGAAGAAGAAGAAGAAGAAGAAGAAGAAGAAGAAGAAGAAGAAGAAGAAGAAGAATGCTTATATTCCACTTGACATCTTGCTTTTTCATGCAAATATATTAGTTATAGCATAACACTTTAACTTGTAGTTGTGTTGCAGTAGATGCCATGTTTCTTGATCTCCAATATATAGCATAAACGAACATTCCTCACATTTGTCTGTTATTGTTTTCTTACATTCAATTTGAAATCGTTTTCATAACGAAAAGAACGAAAACTCAAGCGTGAAATGCCGAGATACAATTCTAATTTATTCAACATTTTACACACTGCATATACATGTCTTTTGCACGAATCCCTGCTGGGAGAAGTCTGGTTTATTGAAAACCCATTGCAGGTATTGTGTTTAATAAGACAATTCTCTCTATCATTGTCACAAGAGTTGTGAATAGATATCAACATATGCCTTTCTTCTCCGAGCACTGGTAACTGCACTAAAGTCCTACCATGAACTAATGAAGAATATATCAATACGCCAATTTTTCTGAGTTGTTGTTGTTGCTATTGTTTTTGTTATTGTTCTTTTGTTATTATTATTGTTCTTTTTCTTGTTGTTGTGGTGGTTTTTGTTGATGGTGGTGGTTGTGATGGTATTGGTGGTGGAGCTAATGTTGCTGGTAGTAATGGTGGTTGTGATCTTGGTGATGGATTTGGTGGTGGTGTTGGTGGTGGTTGTGGTAATGTTGGTGGCAGTGATGGTGACAGTTGTGGTGGTGATGGTGGTGGTGTTGGTGATGGTGGTAGTGATGGGTAAGTGGTTGTGATCTTGGTAGTGGTGGTGTTGATGGTGTTGATGGTGTTGGTGGTGGAATGGTAATGGCGCTAGTGCTGATAGTGGTGATTGTGGTGGCGGTGGTGGTGGTGGTGGTGGTGGTGGTAGTGGTAGTGGTGATGGTGGTATTGGCAGCGGCGATGGTGTTTTTGTTCGTGCTGCTTACTTAATATAAATTCTTATCATGTAAAGGTATTATTGCAAATGTTCCCGACGTGACTATCTCATCATTTTGAACACAATGTACTGCATTACACTACATGTTTTTCTTTTCGTGAGACGGTAAGATGTGATTTTAATTAGATTTAGATATGGCTGCTATTTCTTGCATGTAGCATGTCCCCATAGTGGTACCCTCACTGGATCGGAAGTGGTATATTTAGATTGGTGAAGTGTAGTTTATTCATAGGTAACTGAATCCCAACTTGTGCTCGATATCTATCTGGTTGTTGTCAGTGCCTCTTAATCACATTTTGCGCTATTATCTTAAAATATGATATTAAGATAGGTATTTCTGTTTTCAGCAAAACAATATATCAATGCTACGATGAATAATGGGAACTAATTGGAACCGTAGGGTAACACATTCGAAAATTATTTCTAATTCTAGCAAAGCATTCTTAAAAGGAAACAGGTACTTGTATCTGATTTATTAAAACATGTTCTCGACACTGATACTCATGAGTCGCTTATCAATCTATATTGTGTGTGGTTATAATCATCTCATTAGTTAGTGAAGATGTTTAGTCTGGAAATGTATGTATTCAACGAGTGACTAACAGAGTCATTAATTAAATCCAAAATTAATTAATTCTCGCATCTAATATGGAAATATTGGAGGCGAAATTACATAGATGTCGTAGGTCACAAATGTTTAAGTATAAAGTATAAAGTTATTCGGATTACATTTCGTTTCATTACACTAAATAAAGCACATGGTATAAATCAACAATGATACTGATATAAATTAACTATGTAATATAAAGTTCACAGCTCCGATACGATGGGCATGTGGTTAGAATGTCACAGGAAAGAATCGATCGACAGATTTTACGACAAAAGAAGAAGAGGAAGTAGAGGAAGATGTAATATTAACAATTTGAACAGTAGCAGCAACTAAGTGAGCGAGGGGTTTATTCCACAAGGCCATTTGATAGAGTTAAAATAGCAGCCAATTCATTAAATCTTAACCTACTATGTTTAAAGAGTGAGTGTATAGTGTAGTTTTAGGTACCACTATGTCTAAGAAGAAAAAAACAGTGACAGTAAGCCAACAATAGAAGGGGATTGATGACAATATTTCACCTTTTTGTAGTAATAGGTGCTATCAGAAATTGCATGGTACGAAGCTATGATGCAAAGCAAACCTTTAATGATGCCAGCTCTCCCTTCTGGCTTACTTTCATGTCTATGTTAAAAGGAAAAATATATTAGTGGCTACAATACTACTACCAGTATTGTTCATCATATAACGCACCAACGAGTTGTTTTGTAGTTAACTGTTCAACTTCTTAGAAATAGTGACTGAATTTTATTTTTGTATTTTTATAATTTATTTCTAATTTTATTTTTTTATATATGTTTCTTTCTTCTTTGCGCTTTTTCTTTTGTGGTTATCCTGATGAAGAGCAAATGCCCAATACAATGACTGTAACTTCTTCTTCCTCTAACGATGAAACTCGCGCGAGACCACTGCCAACATTGTCTTCCTTTATTTATTTCTCCCTATTACTACTGCGTGTCAACACAGTTCCCTTTATCCTCCTCCGCCCTCTTTCAATCGTTTCTATATTTTATCTGCTTTTCAACCACTTCACAGCTTTTCTTTTCTCTTTATCGATCACTAGCCACTGATTTCTACCCTTTGAGGTAATTTTACCCGGCGCTATCATTGACGGCATTTGGACAGTTGTAATAACTATTTTGGCGTTAAGTTTCTCATTTTTCTGTGATTTCATATATATATATATATATATATATATATATATATATATATATATATATATATATTATATATGTATATATATGTATATATATATATATATATATATATATATATATATATATATATATATATATTATATATATATATATGTAGGTATGTATGTATGTATGTATGTCTTGGTGCTACTGGTAACATGTATCCCAGTACAACCTGTCTCATGGTCGGGTCGTTGGCGACTAAACTGGCAACCCCACCAAGGTTTCTTGGTGAGGAGGGTGACTTTGGACATCCTGCAGGAATAAAAACAAAACCTGTCAAAGGGCAAAGGAGCTCTTAAGAGTCAATGGCCATCCAAAATCACCGCGAGAGATGACCTCTTAGCCTTTGTCAAGGCAGAATTCTAGGAGAAGGAAAACTCTGATATAACACCTGCAACCCTGATGGTATCCAATGATGTTGACTTGTTCTTCTTTTTGGTAAATATCATCTTGGTTAAGAGAGTGGGACTGGCTTTGTGCATGCCTTTGCTCACTATAAAAGCTTCACGGCACAGGCATTGCTTTATATCTGGAGATCTCTCTGCACTTGTCGTCACATGGTACCATGGGCCCAGCACTATGTGTCAATAATTGTCACAAGTGTAGTGTTTGTACCAGAGTTTTCAAGTCGTTGGCTGGACTAAAAAGTCACACTCGTTCAGCGCATCGGTAGGGGTTCTCCTACATGGATATAAAGTAATGGCCGTACTCGAAAACGAGTTGGCAGCCATCATGTATGTATGTATGTATGTATGTCAGGTCATCAGTTGGTGCTACTGGTAACATGTATCCCAGTACAACCTGTCCCATGGTCGGGTCGCTGGCGACTAAACTGGCAACCCCACCAAGGTTTCTTGGTGAGGAGGGTGACTTTGGACATCCTGCAGGAATAAAAACAAAACCTGTCAAAGGGCAAAGGAGCTCTTAAGAGTCAATAGCCATCCAAAATCACCGCGAGAGATGACCTCTTAGCCTTTGTCAAGGCAGAATTCTAGGAGAAGGAAAACTCTGATATAACACCTGCAACCCTGATGGTATCCAATGATGTTGACTTGTTCTTCTTTTTGGTAAATATCATCTTGGTTAAGAGAGTGGGACTGGCTTTGTGCAGTGCCTTTGCTCACTATAAAAGCTTCACGGCACAGGCATTGCTTTATATCTGCAGATTTCTCTGCACTTGTCGTCACATGGTACCATGGGCCCAGCACTATGTGTCAATAATTGTCACAAGTGTAGTGTTTGTACCAGAGTTTTCAAGTCGTTGGCTGGACTAAAAAGTCACACTCGTTCAGCGCATCGGTAGGGGTTCTCCTACATGGATATAAAGTAGTGGTGGTACTCGAAAACGAGTTGGCAGCCATCATATATGTATGTATATAATGTGAGCGACCATGTGAATATAGCAGACAGAAAGAAATACATTTCAATCTTTTGATCATGAGAATTTCACAGCGCCAATATTTTTGTAATAATTGTTTCTACTTTAGGCACAAGGCCAGTAATTACCCAATACATTACTGGTACTTTATTTTATCGACCCCGTAAGGATGAAAGGCAAAGTTTTTAATGATACCTAATTAAGACGAGAAAGTAATTATAAAGATTTATTATAAAAAGTCTTTATTGGAGATACCAATAATAGAGATACCAAACATTCTATCTGAGATCTGAGAAATCATTAGAACTCTTATTTTTTTCGTTCGACAAAATATTACGTAAGTAAAGATATTAAGAAAAGGTTTTTAAAAAATGTTATGTACCAAGTGTATGTTTCCTTCTATATGAGAATGCATACATTAAACTTGCACTTTAAACAAATATGGTAAATTGGACATTATCTCTCAATATTTGGAGATACAATCTTTAAAATGTAGCATTTCTACTTTTCAATGCACTGAGGCAAAAGGCGATACAAAAATATTGCTTGTAAAATTCGTATATGTCATTTTTGGATTTAGGATTTTTTTTAATCCTAAATTTATATTCTTTATGGAAGAAATAATAAGATATGTTCAAAATTCACATTTTAATGAAGATTGTTTCGAGCGTAGGAATAATACTAAAATCAAATTATATATATTGCAAAATACATTTTTCTTTTCCAACAAAGTTTGAACGAATGTCGGTAGCTAAGAACCTGGAAGAGGAAATGTAAGCTCATAGAGAAAATCTAATATTTACATACTGATTAACGTTATTTGGCTTTATTCCGAAAGACTGGATAAATATACATATGTGCGTATTTTGTTGTTTACATTTCTTCCATTATGTATGAATATATGTAAGTATATATATATATATATATATATATGTTAAATTCAAATATTAATAAAATAGATGTTCTTGTGATCAATTAAATTTTATTATACATATTTCAGAGGTACTTCAATCAAGTTCAATAGTACGTCCTCAACAGATAAAATAAAATGATACATGAAATACCCTGACAAGGTAGTGATTAACTTGTGAGAAAACTCAATATTTATGCCCTACAAATGAGAACATGCGAAAACGTAATAGAAGCAATAGAGAGGGTGTGAGTAAGAAAAAGATTTCTTTAATGTAACAGTTATAGAGTTATTAATGTTTGAAATACTACTGTAGGACTATAGAGGAAGACTATAGATATCTAGAGTTATAATGTTTTTAGTTTTTAGTTTGAGAATGCAACTGATAGATAATTAAAGAGAGAGAGATAAAGGGGAGTAATTTATACACAAATATTCTTCACACACATATATAAACATATATAGCCTTGGCGGTTAAGTTTCAAAATATTTAATTTATGTTGTTTTAGGGTAACGAATCAAAATTATAGGTTTCAAAAGTTGATGGTTATTTGTGTTATAAATTTTATAAATTTTATAAATGTGTTAAATTTCTAAAATTCAAAGTTTTATGAAATCAAATTTAAAGGATTTACTAGGCCCGCGAAAGAAAAATATATACTGTTCAATATTCACGCAAAGGTAATCTTTAACACTATTACTTGTAACAGTGTCAACATTTTCCATATGTATAGTTTATGAAGTATTTACAGTTATAATTATCAAGGAATTAATTGTTAAATAGTTATAGTGTCTAATGTATAACACTTAAACCAAAGTTTTCAGCAGTAAATATATATATATGTGTGCATTGCTCTTAATAAGAGGACTACAAATTATTATTTTTATTACCTATTCATAACATAATCATAACTATAGTTCGGTATATCTCTGTACATAGTTTTGTGCAAATACGTTTATAATGTATAATAACACAATCATAATTTTAGTTCGGTATAACTCTATATACAGCTTGTCCAAATATATATATATTTATATTGTATATTGACATAATCATAATTAGAGTTCGGTTCTTCCCTAGAAGGCTGAACTAATGTAATGATCTAATATTTAATATATGAATAGATAATAAAAATAATAATTTGTAGTCCTCTTATTAAGAGCAATGCACACATATATATATATTTACTGCTGAAAACTTTGGTTTAAGTGTTATACCTTAGACACTATAACTATTTAACACTTAATTCCTTGATAATTATAACTGTAAATACTTCATAGACTATACATATGGAAAATGTTGACACTGTTACAAGTAATAGTGTTAAAGATTACCTTTGCGTGAATATTGAACAGTATATATTTTTCTTTCGCGGGCCTAGTAAATCTTTTAAATTTGATTTCATAAAACTTTGAATTTTATAAATTTAACACATTTATAAAATTTATAAAATTTATAACACAAATAACCATCAACGTTTAAAACCTATAATTTTGATTCGTTACCCTAAAATAACATAAATTTAATATTTTGAAACTTAACCGCCAAGGCTATATATGTTTATATGTGTCTGAAGAATATATGTGCATAAATTACTCCCCTTTATCTCTCTCTCTTTAATTATCTATCAGTTGCATTCTCAAACTAAACACTAAAAAAATTATAACTCCAGATATCTATAGTCTTCCTCTATAGTCCTACAGTAGTATTTCAAACATTAATAACTCTATAACTGTTACATTAAAGCAATCTTGTTCTTACTCACACGCTCTCTATTGCTTCTATTACGTTTTCGCATGTTCTCATTTGTAGGATATAAATATTGAGATTTCTCACAAGTTAATCACTACCTTGATTAAATCTTAACCATTTAACATGTCAGTGTATGTCATGTATCATTTTATTAACCTGATGAGGACGTACTATTGAAGTTGATTCAAGTACCTCTGAAATATGTATAATAAAATGTAATTGATCACAAGAACATCTATTTTATTAATATTTGAATTTAATATTAATAAGTCTGGAAAATATCTTTCTCTAGAGTGCTTTCAATCTACTGTAAAACTCATTCTTTGATGTACTCATTGAATCTTGTTTAACTCTTTAAAATATATATATATATATATATATATATATATATATATATATATATATATATATATATACGAGAGAAATCCCAAAAGTAAAATCCTGTGTATGGTGCTTCGGGAGACCTCAGGAACCAAAATGCAGAGAGCATCCAGAGTGATCTGCCGATTTTTACGCATGTTTTCCTAGGAAGAAGACCTTACTTTTGGGATTGCCTTCGTATATAATAACTGCGCGAAGTTTGCACTTGGCGGTAGCGTTCAACGGAAGTTCTATTCTCAACGGCTGCCAAGCCAAGATTAAGCATCCCAGCGAAGCGCGGGCATGCTTGTTTGGGAGTGAAGGAAGCACCAATCACAACAGTGTTGCCAACAGCCGTACGAACAGTTTCTCTGCGTCCCCGTCGCTTTGGAGACCTTACTTTTGGGATTACCCTCGTATATATATATATATGTGTGTGTGTGTGTGTGTGTGTGTGTGTGTGTGTGTGTGTGTGTGTGTGTGTGTGTGTGTGTGTGTGTGTGTGTGTGTGTGTGTGTGTGTGTGTGTGTGTGTGTGTGTGTGTGTGTGTGTGTCTGTGTGTGTGTCTGTGTGTGTGTGTGTGTGTGTTCATATATATATATACATATGCTTATATATATGTTTATCCCGGGTTCGATCGGGGGTAACCACAGTAAGTAAGGTACTCAATACATAACAGAATATAAATATTTAATGTAGAAATAGCTACTACAGGACTAGAACAGTTTCATGATTTCCTACGAATGAAACAGGTCTAGTCTTGTAGAAGCCATTTCTATATTATATATATATAGAGAGAGAAATGGCTTCTACAAGACTAAACCCGTTTATATATAAGCAAAGGGATATTTAATTTGTTGGTAATTCAACAAATATATATATTTATAACAGATTAGAAGCACTATCCAGGTAAAACTTGAACCGTTAAGGTCTCATTCCTGGATATGTCAATATTTATAAAACAAACTTTGTATTTTATCTGATGAGAGCGTACCAAAGTTTTGGTACCCTTGATTATGGTTTTATAAATATAGTTTCCATTTATTAATCTGATTTATATATATATATATATATATATATATATATATATACTTATGTATTGGTGTACGTATATGTAAATTAGTATATATATAAACTAATGCGCAACTAAGCACACAACACACACAAAAACAAGATGGCGTAGGACAGAACAAAGGAGAGGCACAAAAACAAAGAAAAGAATCCACAGTCACTGAAGAGGTCACAGAATGTGTGACGAAAGAACTTTAACAATATATGAACAACCATCCGGTTGTGGAACCAACCAACCGGAAATTTATAAATTCTTAAATTCATAATTTAATTTATAATAAATTGGAGTGAAAACAACTGGTGCGTGTTTTTCTTATTGGTAACATGACCCTTCCAAAGCATAACAATATATATATAAATATATGCATATATATATATATATATATATATATATATATATATATATAATATTAATACAATAACAGAGATAGTTTAAAGCTAATCTCTGACTGGTAACCATCTCACTCAACAAACATTAGGTTATATTTTAATATAAACCCAATTTAAGTGTTTGGTGTGCTAACAATATGTATTATGTGGAAAAGCCAGTTGTATTATTTTATCAGATATAATTAAAGTTAAAATATATCTCTCTTTCCAAACAATTGTTTCATTATAAGTTTTCTACAAATTCGGAGAATATTTACAGTTTATGTAGAAGCCTAATATACATTCATGTAAGAATATATTTAGGTGGGAGCTTATAAATCATCAGTGAAAGCCCATTAAACTTTGATATAAGAAATAAAATGTTCTTACCGTAGTTAAAAATCGTATCTGTTAAGTTGCTCCTTCCCGCATCGAGTGACCGGTAAATTTGAAATTCCAGCAGTTTTTGACTGAGGAAGTATTATAGCGTCACTAAGCGGGAAGGGGAGACAACCACGATCCACGAAAGGAGGAAAAAAAATAATATACACGCGGGTTAAACAGTTTTTTCAAAAACATTATCAATCCAACGTGTTAAGAACTTAATTGAAATTAAAAAAATAAATATATGCGTGTATAAATTACACGCGCATATCGATATTTTCTTAGGCTAAATCAGAGGTTGTACCTGAATAAGAAACCGCATCTCGTAACCGTAGTAAATACGGAAAGTTATGCTTTAAAGGGCAAATGGGAATGTAAATCTCCGGCCGAATTAAGAGTAAAATAACACACGCGGGTTAATTAGTTATTTCAAAACTAATATCAATTCCTCGTGTAAAGAACTCAATTAATTTTAAAAAAATAAATGTATGCATGTAATTATATACATAGGCATATATATATTTTCTTAGGCTAAAAAACAGAGAAGTTACAACCAATAAAAACCACAATATCGCACAACAGTAATAAATACGGAAAGTCAAATTTATAAGGTACCTGGAAATAAACACCTCTGGCCAATCAAGAGTAAAATATTAATACAATAACAGAGATAGTTTAAAGCTAATCTCTGACTGGTAACCATCTCACTCAACAAACATTAGGTTATATTTTAATATAAACCCAATTTAAGTGTTTGGTGTGCTAACAATATGTATTATGTGGAAAAGCCAGTTGTATTATTTTATGAGATATAATTAAAGTTAAAATATATCTCTCTTTCCAAACAATATATATATATATATATAAGTGTGTGTGTGTGCATATGTATTTGTATATATATAAATGTATATATATATATATATATATATATATATATTGTTATACTTTGGGAGGGTCATGTTGCCAATAAGAAACACACGCACCAGTTGCTTTCACTTCAATTTATTATTATAATAAATTTATAATAAATTTATAAATTTATAAATTTCTGGTTGGTTGGTTGCTTCCACAACCAGATAGTTGTTTATATATTGTCATAGTTCTTTCGTCACACACTCTGTGACCTCTTCAGTGACTGGGGATTCCTTTCTTTGTTTCTGTGCCTCTCCTTTGTTCTGTCCTACGCCATTTTGTTTCTGTGTGTGTGTTGTGTGCTCAGTCTGCGCATGCGCCACATCCGGGTGTCTGTGTGTGTTTATGTTCATTTATTTATTTGTTTATTTACATGTTACTGGTTGGTTGTTTGTTCTATGTGTGTGTGTGTTTTCATTTTGTCCTTAATTGTAAGTTGTGATGTTGCTGTTCCACTCATATTTTCTATTTAATTTTGGTTGTAATTCTTTTATGTTTATTGCCTCTGTAATTTGTCTAAACATTGCGTCTTTTCTGTGTGTAGATTCTATTTTTATTTCTATGTTCTCTAATTTAACCTTGTGTTCTATTTTAGCATGTTGGTAGAGTACAGATGATTCTTTACTATCTTGAAGGTCTCGCCAGTGTTCATTTATCCGTTCCCCTACACTACGAGCTGTCTCACCTATGTACACTATATTTTTGTCTCTACATTGTCCTTCAGTACATCTTATGCTATACACTACATTCCTAGTTTTACAGTTAATATGGGGGCTTATTTTACAGGTTATACATTTCTTATCTATACATGAGGGTCTTTGAAAAGGGTATGTCTTGCTAATAAGTGTTTTTACGGAGGTACCTGGTCTTTCTACTATCTTAATATTGAGTTTATGTTTATTTAGGGCCCTTCTAAATTTGTAAGCTAATTCACCTCTAGGGGTTGTATCGATGAACATTACACTCTGGTATTTATTGCTATCATACCATGAGTTTATTCTATTAGCCTTGTTCCTAGTTCTTTCTATTCTATTCCAAAATTTGCTCCTATACAAGGGGCAGGTCCCATTTATGTCATTATTTACCATTTTTTCCCATTTGGTTCTGGCTCCTGATACACTCGGATGTGGCGCATGCGCAGACTGAGCACACAACACACACACAGAAACAAAATGGCGTAGGACAGAACAAAGGAGAGGCACAGAAACAAAGAAAGGAATCCCAGTCACTGAAGAGGTCACAGAGTGTGTGACGAAAGAACTTTGACAATATATAAACAACTATCTGGTTGTGGAACCAACCAACCAGAAATTTATAAATTTATAAATGTATTATAAATTTATTATAATAATAAATTGAAGTGAAAGCAATTGGTGCGTGTGTTTCTTATTGGCAACATGACCCTCCCAAAGTATAACAATATCGGTTTCAACACACGATTTCAGATAAAGAATCTTGCTAAACAAATTCAGAAACGATATATATATATATATATATATATATATATATATATACAGAGAGAGAGAGAGAGGGGTGGTAACAAGATATCGTTATAGGTAATCCGATTAGAGGTTGTGAATACTTCTTATCATGGATAGTTTTAGCGTACGGCGTTGTATGACTCAACTAGAGGTTTACGTGGATCACAAGTGTATGACTTCACTTGTATTCCTATGTAAGTATATCTTGGAGTAATAACATTGAAAAAGTGAAGAATAACATGGTCAACAGTACAAACAAGGAAATTTATTTACACTCTAACAATTGTTTCAATGATAGAGTTGTCTAAAAATTGCTAAACATTGAAAGCAGTGCCACTCAATTTAAAATACATGTTAAACCCATCATATCCTCAGAGACTGAGAGAAAATATAAAAATATATGCGTAACCGGCAAATTTACAAATTCAAATTTGAATTTGTAATTTGTAAATTTGCTGGTTACGCATTTATTTTTATATTTTCTCTCAGTCTCTGAGGATATGATGGGGTTAACATGTATTTTAAATTGAGTGGCACTGCTTTCAGTGTTTAGCAATTTTTAGACAACTCTATCATTGAAACAATTGTTAGACTGTAAATAAATTCCCTTGTTTGTATTGTTGACCATGTTATTCTTCACTCTTTCAATATATATATATATATATATATATATATATATATATATATATATATATATATATATATATATATATATATTATAAAGTGAGGTTTTTCTCACAAAATGAAAAATAACCGAGGTGTCCTGCACGAGTGAAAGTATAAAGAAAAAAGATGAAATCGAAAATGCAACTGGAGTCTTATTTTTAAAAAAATATATATATTTATTTGGTTCCTTTACCGGTTTCGCAGTTCTTCTGCTTTTCAAAAGTAGAGTTGAGATGGAGGGTCTGTGGTTTTTCTCAGATATATGCTATATATATATATATATATATATATGGCCTCAAACAATGGCTGGAACAGGGAAAAGGGTAATATAATTAATTTTATGCAGAATCCGCCGAAATGCATATTTCCATGGCCTTCATTTTTACGTAATGTACGCAACACCAAGCCACCAAAACAACTTCATCGGACTGCATCTTAAATAATAAGGTTGTTATGTAACATTGTCATTCAGATATGGGCTTTATATATGGGGTCGGACATATACGATTTTTTTTTCCGCAAACCATCTACTTATAAATCAGATTTATTGTAATACTCGATTGCAGGGTTGGAAGTTGGAGGGGGGTGCTTAAATACTCGAAGAGACGGAGAGAGAGCGAAATAGAGTATCTATCTAGACAGATAGACTCTCTCTCTCTCTCTCTCTCTCTCTCTCTCTCTCTCTCTCTCTCTCTCTCTCTCTCTCTTTCTCTCTCTCTCTCTCTCTTTCTCTCTCTCACTCTCTCTATCTCTCTGTATGTTTGTGTATGTGTGTGTGTGTGCGTGTGTGATTTGTACTAAATTCGTTGAACTACAACTGTCGTAAAAAGAATATTGTAATGTTATCATATAAATCGATACATTGATACAGTTGCCGGTATAGCGGGCAGTCACTGCGCCCACACACACACGCACATTCATATACAAACACACACATAAATGCATGCATGCATGTGTGTGTGTGGGTGTGTGTGCGTGTGTGTGTACGTGTGTGTGTACGTGCGTGTGTGTCTGTCTGTCTGTGTGTGTGTGCGTGGGCCTTCGATTTTCAATATGAATTGTCAGTACGATGGCACATTGTAAATAGATAAATTTAAAGAAATACTTGTTTTTTTATACTACCTACATTTTTCATATGTATTTATCACCTTTATAAATTAAGGTCATTATATAAGGGTGTTCTTAGATACAGTATATTTCACCCGATATGATGTTTCCGATTGGAATGACTTTTATTATAAGTTTCTCGATCTGGCTTGACTAATCCAAGTCCTCCAACTAGTCCACAAATATAAATTTATGTTACCAAATCAGTTAATTTTCCTATTTTACTCTTGCATCAGTTTCTTGCAGAGAAAGGCTTTGTCTATAATTCATATCTATTTCGAGGGATTATTTTCGAAATATTCATCTGATATCCTGGTTTTACGCAATATGGTAATCAACATTCTATCAAGTTTGTGTTCTGTATTCTCCTTGGACTTACTTTAATCCATCTAGTTTTATATCAACTTAATATTTTCCAATAAATCTTTATTACTTTTTCCTGAGATATTGCATTAACCATCAATGCATTATCACGACTTTTGACGTAATAATTCCTAACGCGTATTTTCCTCCTAGCAATATGTAATTGATTGAATTTTCTTTATCTATTTCCTTTACCTTCTCTGTGTAAAGGCAATATCATTTCCACCTCTTTCAATGTCTTCCAGGCTCTCCTTCTTCCAGTTGTTCCTATATTACAATGATGACACACGTTTTCTTGAAATTCATCTAACAGCTTAAGAACAGATTTCTTTTTATCTAAGCTAGCAAGGATTTCCTTATGTAGTGTTTTATCTATTCAGCTTCAGTTTCTCTCTGACTTTTCCGGATTTTTTTCATTTGAAAGTCACTAAAAGTCCTTTAACTCATTTTTTCATCGTTCTTCTGATCTTTCTATCACAACAATTCATCCCTTCTCCGAAACTAAATATTGTATATTCTGTTTTTCTCTTAAGGCACATTAATTTCCTCCATTACTTGCTTCTAAAAAGGTAGTTTTGTATTCAAACTTTTGATGGCACTGAAATATATTATCATAAACTTTGTTTCTAGATAAAATATTCATATCTATTACAAAAATATTACACTAGGTTTGTTGTTAGAAAAGTTACGTTTCGTATTTTTATTTTATTTTATTTTATCCTATCTCATTTTTATTTTATTATCATTATTATTATTTTTTTTTTTTTTTTTTTTTTGCTGATATTAATATTTGAGAAAGAACTTAGTGATTGCATCCATCATCTTTATACCTGCTTCTCCTATTCTTCACATATCTTGCTTCTGCATCTACTCGACATTTAAAGTCTCACAAAGATGAGTGTGATTTTTTTTGTTGGTTTTTTGGGGGGGTCTGTTTATATATAATTTAGTTCTAGTCTTCAATGCCAATCTATTATTTATTTCAAAATGAAGATTTTCCATATTCTATGCTATACAAGGTGGAATATGTGGTCGTATACAGCTAAATTATTATTCTTTTACATTACTTGTAGGTGTCTCCATAAATAAGCTCTATGATGCCTATTTATAAAAACGTTGAATGAATTATAATTACTTTACTTTGAAGATCTCATCAAAGTAAAGAGATTCCCAGAGTCGTGACAATGAGGGAATCTCTGCATAGTCGTTCCTATACTGTAATATTAGCAAGATCACTTTCACATCACATCCTACCATCCTTCAAAAATAAAAGTTTGTTTATATATTCTGAGATAAACTGAATAAGAATATGCGGAATTTTATAGCTAGAGTACCTTTGATGAAACTACTGTTAGATCAAGAGCTAAACAACAACAATAAAGTCAACAATGTCTAAAACAACCTCCAGGGTGCTTGATGACTTTAATAATAAGCCTAGTTAAGGAGAATTTTTTCTTCAAATCTAATACGATATTGATGAGTGTTTATCGAATTACAATATATCAAACTAGATCAATCTGAAGGAGTTTCAAGTTCATGTTATTAAACCCGATAATTAAAGCCGTGCTATAGTTGATTTGTGGAATTATCAGAATAATTAGTTGCTCTTATCGAGAATATATTTATTCCCCACACTCACCACGCGCTTTCAAATGTTTATTAATTACCACTTAAGGTTTGATATCAAATTTCCTTTATAAATCCGTTATGGTAATATAATTGTTTCTACTTAAGGCACAAGGCCAGCAATTACCCAGTACATTATTGGTACTTTATTTCATCGACCCTGTAAGGATGAAAGGCAAAGTTAACCTCGGCGGGATTTGAACTCAGACTGCCATGCTCATTATAGCATTTATGGACAATATCTTCATTAGTATTTAATGCTTTTACAGGTATGATATAGAAATATTCAAAGATTGAAATTTTCACAGAATCGTTATGCCTATAATATATGTATATTCAGTATTTTATCAGTAAACTTAAATGTATATAGAGAGAATTTCTTATTTTCCTGGTGTATGATACATCGTGGAAATTATAATTTCTAAATACTATATTCTGTATTTTACTTTAAAATATTTCTGCTCCTTTTATTTGTGATCTATACACATTCATTATGTATTGCATGTATGGATGTGTATGTGTGCGTGTGTATATATATATATATATATATTTATATATATATATATGTATGTGTATACAGTCGCGTACGTACGTGTGATTAGATATACATGGGGCGATATGTATGTATATATATATGTGCATCCTGTGTATGTATGTACGCTTGCATACGCTTTTGTCTGCACGTATTGCGTGTATATATATTTTATTTTATAGATATATGTTTCTTATAGATATATGTGTATGTACGCGTGTACCTTGTTTGTTTTGTTTTCTTTTCTTTTCATTTCTTTTCTTTTCTTTTCTTTTCTTTTCTTTTCTTTTCTTTTCTTTTCTTTTCTTTTCTTTTCTTTTCTTTTCTTTTCTTTTCTTTTCTTTTCTTTTCTTTTCTTTTCTTTTCTTTTCTTTTCTTTTCTCTTCTCTTCTCTTCTCTAGTGTTAATTGACTACTTTCTCTTTCATTTAAAATTTTTTTCTTTCTAATATATTGTTCCATTTTTATAAATATATCGAGAATGACACTTTCTCTTAACTATTACACTCCCTTACCTCTTTTTCTTCCGCATATAAGTGAACGCGTGTGTGTGTGTGTTTATACGCGTGCCTTCATATTCATATAATGTATCTAATACCCTGTTTTCTGTATACGTGTCAACCAGATTATCAATTTATTTTCAACTCATATTATATCTGTATTTATGATTACATATATACAAATATACTTGACCTCATATATATATTTACGCACACATTTTCACCATACACACGCATTTGTACATACATACATATGTACATCTGTGAGTGTATATACATACATATACACACACCTAACTATATTTCCTTATAATTTTTTTATATATTTTATATGTCTATTGCATTACTTTTATTTATATATATTTTTTTTTTTTGCATTTCTTGAGGAGACTTTCCAAATATTTCACTATGTTTTATATTGCCTCGTCCGACGAACGAATGAGGACGTTTCTTTCGTATTCGTCTTATTCGGGAAATCTCTGGTAATGAGGTAATTATATTGTATTGTTTATTATACATTATATATATATATATATATATATATATATATATATATATATATATGTGTGTGTGTGTGTGTGTGTGTGTAATATATCTATGTATACATACTTTTGTCGATACATACATACATACATACATACATACATACATACATACATACATACATACATACATACATACATACATACATACATACATACATACATACATACACTGTACAATGCAATCCGTAGAAAAGATAGCCCCGATAATAAACACATTAAAAGCTAGAGCAATGTGGAAGACATACATATACATAATATGAAAGAGTACTGGTGGAATATAATATGCAGGCATAACAGACCAGATATAATGATATGGGACAGGGAAAAGAAAGCATGCACAATAGTAGAAGTTAGCTGCCCAGCAGATACCAATATAATATCAAAGATTAGCGAAAAGGAGAATATTTATGCAGAACTAATGAGAAATATGTAGATACCTGATTATACCTTCAAATTTATGCCTGTGATTATTGGGGCACTGGGATATGTTAGTAATTGCCTCAATACAAATCTTGAGAAGCTAGGCTTCACAGGAACAGAAAGAACACAACTAGTTAGGAAATTACAAGTACAATCCATTAATGGAACAGTAAAAATATGTAAAACATTCCCAAACCTTTGCATCTAATAACTGCATATATACACATGTACAGATACAACTCAAAACATACACATCCACACATACAATAACATACATACCTGCACAAACATGCGTTCATACATGCATACATATCTACGTAGTTGATGTTGTGTAAATTCCAATGAGAGGGTATTGTATCTATGTTAGAAACCGGCCCTCTCTCTCTATTGGTAAAATTTTGTGAAATTATGAAACCAGAAGAACGTACATACATACATACATGATGATGGCTGCCCCCTCGTTATCGAGTATGGCCATTGCACGAGGAGAAAAAATAAAATAAAATAAAATAAAATACATACATACATACATAAATGGATATGTACGTACATACGTATGTATGTATATTCCGGTTAGATTCAATTTCTGTCTGTGTTTTGATTGAAGTTTCATGTGTATACTTATGCTTGTGTGTGTGTATTTGTTGTTCTTGTATGTCCACTTTCATGTATGTGTGTATATGATATTGAATTGCTTCACTTCTTTATTATATACGTTGTCCGGAATTCCTCCGCTTGTGATTTCGGAAATGATACTATGTCTAAAGGCGAAATCCAACTTGCATGACAACTTTGTAATTTGATAATATAAAATAAGTGTTTCTTTGATCTCAGCGATATAAAAGTAAAAATATCGAACAACATTATTCCTGTGGGGACACCATCCTCGAAATATGTCTTTGTATTCGATACTCAAAATTCTCCTCCACTTTGGCTCACCTCAGACATAATTCCAATTCCAAAGAAGGGAAATCTTGCACTATTCAAATGTTATCGAGACATCTCGCTCGCAGCTATTGCTACTAAGGTCTACATGTATGTTGATCTTCAACAGAAAACTTTCGTTCTGGAATGGCATTTTGAGGAGAAATCCAAACGGATTTCGTAGAGTATGTTTCACAACTGCACGGATCCTATCCTTGCAGAGAATCATTTTTGCATAAATTTTGTGGACTTTATGAAAGCATTCGACTCAATCAACCAAATATTTAACCTATTATCGCTTTATGGCATTCCAGAGAGGATTGTTAAAGCAATACATCAGCACGAAATCACTTGTCCTGATCCAAGATAGAGAAACAGAATATTTCGATATAGTGACTGGGGTTCTTTTTAGAAATACTCTAGCCGATTTTCCTCCATATAAATGTTCTGAACTACATCCTACGTATGTCATTGGATGGTAGTAACAAGAAATATTTAATGCTTAAGTCAAAAAGATGGAGTAGATATCTTGTTGAATTTGTCACTGATCTAGACTTTGTCATGATTTGATTCTTCCTTCAAACTCAGTAGCAACTACCTATTCGCTCCTTCGTGTGTTGGAATCAACTACAGCTCATGTTGCACTCTAATGTAATGAAACAAAAACTAAATTTATCTAACAAAATCTGATGTTAGCATAGTCACAGTAAAGTTGGAAAAGACGTCCAAATACGTCGAGCCCTGGCCTGGAATGCTTTTCAAAAGCTGAATAAAACTTGGAAATCCAATGTACCAAACAAATTTAAAATCATCCTGCTTCGAACAACTGAGGGGCCGACTTATCGTTCTCAATAGTTCTGAAACTTGGACCTTGCACTTCCGGCTACAGAGCCGTTTAGATGGATGTTACGCTACCCTTCTGAGAAAGGCTCAAAATATTCCTTGGCAGATCCATAAGGAGATCAATCAGATATACCGAAAAATGTAAATGTAAATGCACGACTAACTGTACGTTGTATAAATTTTGCTGATCATTGCTTCTGCGCAAAAGATGAGATATACTGAGAGCTCTTGTTGTGGGAAATCTCCTCTACCAGAAAACTCAGATATCAGGATACCATAACAAGAGGCACTGAAATAGACAAAGGATCCCTACAATCCTTGATGGGAAGCAGAAGCTGTTGGCATGAAGTTCGCTTGTTATCTCGCTTAAGGGCGATGAATAAGGATTAGGATTAATTGATAAGTTGTTAACTTGTGAGAATACAAATATACAAAAATATAGGCATACATTGATGTAACTATGTTCCACTGTCTGGTTGCTGGTGTAGTGTTTATTTAAACGTTCCCTTCCTCTCATCTGATAGCAAAATTATATAGTAAATAAAATTAGTAAGAAACTAACTTTTTTCATTTTAGCGTGTTATACAAGCATTCATCCTATAAACATCAGGATAATCGCGCAGATTTGTATCATCTCAGATATGGGGATTATGTGTAATGTATGAAGTAGGGGGTGCTACCTTCGTTCACCAAGAATCCAAGTCCAACGATGATTCAATCCTGGTGGGAGTATACATTTTCTATCAGGCGAATGATTGTAAAGTTGAAAATTTGCTATAGATACTAGATCCCAAAACCTCGTCATTGGTGATCCATAAATACATTTATTATCTTTTTCTATTTATCTCACCGATATCCAGTGGGCAGCTGAGTTCCACCCAAAAGAGTTGGATTAATTTTGTAAACTCACACAACAATAAAGAAGTAGAATAGAGACATGGATTATGGAAGGTGATACATTAACGAAAGTGTAAAGAAAAAGGTAATTTTTAAGAAGTGCATATCGACTTTTGTGTAATAGTCCGTATCGCGTTTATATGGACCAGGTCCATTGTCATACGTTCAGGATATTGCGTTGTTGATTCTCACGGTCCGTGCCGAATGAAGCCTGGTGAAAGGATGGGCCCGCCAATGCAAGCATTTCATTATAACCTCACACCGCGAGTTGATTTCACGGCCTTTCAGTTTTAAGATCTCCACACACCATGATATGCAGAGCTGCACTTCCTGCCGCCCAACGCGTATGGAGGCGTAAACAGCAGATAGACAGTGGAGTGCACACCTATCTCAAAGATCCGGTGTGCCATGTGCTTTATATATCATAGAAGGCTTATACTTTAGGGATCACAATCCCACACTATATATATATATATATATATATATATATATATATATATATATATATATATATATATATATATATATATATATATATATATATACATATTTATATATATATAGAGAGAGAGAGAAATAATATGATTGATAGATATAGATAGATGGAAAATGAAATGTGTAAATACTACCGGTTGTCTGAAGAAACAAACAATAAATAATCGATTGAGAGCTAAGAAAGAGTGGAATAGTGTGATCAAGTTGTTACATAGATGAATGATCTAACGTGTGAGTGAGAATGAGAAAGAATCGAGAGAGAGGGAGAGAGATAGATAAATAGGGAGAGGGGGGAGGAGAGAGAAGTAGAACGGCGTTTATATCAAAGAGTTGCAACGAGAAAGAATCAAAGAAGTTGCTAGACACAAACAAAAAGAAAATTTTAGATATCGAAATGTAGAGTCGCTGCAAAAATATTCTTTATTTGAAAGAAGAACGCAGTAACTGATAAAATAAATTCAGTACCTACTTATAAACTTTCGCCTCTTCAGAAATGGACACGGAACCATGATTGCACAAGATTCGAAGCTACACGAAGACTAGAATGATCAATGAAAAATATTTCAAATGAAGAGGAATAAAACATATTCAAGATACTACTTAGAAATACTTCAATGTGCAGGTGAATATTCTGTTAGATTACAAGCTAAGGAGACCGTGATAAATGTTAGGAGAAAAAAATCAAATCCATATGTATGGGTTGATTCTTGTGTGTGTGTGTATGTGTTCGTGCGCGCGTATCTATAGTGTGATAGACAAACCAATACCCACGTACTTACGCCTCCTACAGAAGAAAACTAAATTTTGAAAATATGCTCCACACATACTAGAATGTCAGTAGCTGATGTAAAACAGTATAAACTAAATACACTTGTAACGAGAAGTCTGGCAACTGCATATTATCAACAATCGATATTGAATAAAACCATCCGTTAATCTTCCTCTTTTTTTCGTTTATATTGATTAGTTTGTTAATATTAATTTAACATATTTCGAGAGCAGTAAACATAAATCTCCGGGTGGTTTGCCAAAATACAGAATTTTCGATACAATTTGTCTTCGTTTCTGTCATAAATGAACATGAAAAAAGCACGAGTGACTTAAGCTCTCATTTACCTTCTATTGCGTTACTCTTTTGTTAAATTGACAAATCTCATATTCACTTCCAGTTCCTCCGTTTTTTCTCATAATTTTCTCGTCTCTAATTCCTTTGGAAAAGACAAAGACGATACCATGGTCCATTAACTTTTTTTATTATCTAACTAAAAGATCGGTCGTCATGTCAAGACAGCTATAAAATATATTTATCGGGGTAGGGAATATAATGGCTTAGTTGCAGTGATTATTATTTTTCTTTATTCAGTATATTTCTGACATCCTTTTGTCAGTTCATTTCTTTCTATGTACATCCTTTCAAATTTCTTTGCCATCGCTGAACCAGTTCATATATCTAGTGTCGTTAAAGAGATGACAGGCATCTTTTTAGCACGAATTCAACGCCAGTTACTTGCAAATAATTATTCCTTGGATGAAAGTTTCCTATCAAGATTTCAGGACATAGAAACAACCATCAACACTATTTATTTCTCCATTCTTTATGTCTACAATTCTCTGTATCGCGCATTCATTTTATGTAAAAAATATGTTTTCATATTTACTTTTTACGGTTTGAAGATTAAAAGGGAACTCGCTGAGATCGTTATTTAGTTAGTCTTCTACAGTATATTCGATGTCTATATGTCAGTAGAATAGCTATCTGTGACCAGATAGATATTATATATCTATCTAGGCACTATATATTTAGAGAGAGGGGGATAGAGATATGTATATATATATATATATATATATATATATAGAGAGAGAGAGAGAGAGAGAGAGAGAGAGAGAGAGAGAGAGATGGGGGTATAGATAGATAGGTAGATAGGTAGATAGATAGTTAGAAAGATAAACAAATTTTGTATAGGCATAAATATTAACATTCTTCTAATATATGTTACTATTTTATATTGAATAAATTCAGCCGGGTAAAATAATTTATTTCTCTTAATTCCCACATTTGAATATGTATGTAGGCGTGCCTGCATGCGCGTGTGTGTTTATGCATATGCGTGCATTTGTTGTGTGTGTGTGTGTGTGTGTGTGTGTGTGTGTGTGTGTGTGTGTGTGTGTGTGTGTACGAATTCGTAGATATATATCATTCAGTCGTTTTTTTTTATATCCAACTTTATATTTCGAACACACTAGTTTAATAAAAATCAATATAAAATCAACGACAAATAATCACTATTATTTTCGTCATCTTTTTTTATATCCTGTTTCACAGACACACATCAGAGAATTCATACACCTACTCATACATATAAGCCTATTGATGTAAGAACACATACATTCATACTCAAAAGTTAATATATGTTTTGCTTTTTGGAATGTCGATTAATATTGTAATTTTTGTGCGATATTTTTTGATAACAGAAATATGTTAGAAAGTTAAAATTGCCTTGGTATATTTGAAGCTTAATAGAGTTAAGGTGGTATCTTCTTTGATATATGAAACATCGTCACGAAATATGTATGATTCAGTATAACGACAAATTCAGACATCAAAGATTATTGACATAAACTTGTTGTTTACGAACCATATTGTTTACGATTAAAATTGTGTAGATTCTATGTTATTATCTCATAAGCCATTAAGCCGAATACCGGGTCTTATTCTTGTATATTGATTCTGTCTAATAAGTTTATAGAATCAAACTACCAGGATCCAATCAAGAATATTTATCTCTTATCTACTTCAGAATTCAGAAACTAAAATTGTACATGGGTTGTTTAGGTCACTCTTATTGGATGAGACCTATGATTCAAAGAGTTTCAAACAAAGTGTATTTTATATAATATTACTTGCAGTATCTGGATGCAGGCATGGTGGAGTGTCTAAGAAGTTCACTTCACAATCGTAACGGGTCAAGTTTCGAAACTACCATATGATATATTGGGGAAGTACCTTTTACCAAAATCCAGAGATGCAGAAGATTGGTGTTTGAAACTATAATAGAACTATGGTATGGTCTCGTAACTCGAAGAGTCGTAGGGACGCCATTTTGACATACGGCGTTTCTCGGGCATTTTAAGCTAGGCGGAGCCCATCCCTCTCCAGTGCTGAGTACAGCAGATTTCTTCCAGAGTGAGGGAGAATCGACCCCAGTACTAGATTGGTACCTTTTTTATCGACCTCTAAAGGATGAAAGGCAAAGTTGACCTCGGCTGGATTTGAACCCAGAGAGCAGTGAGTCTGAACGAATGCCATAAAGCATTCTATCCAACGTTCTAACGCCTCTACCAATACGCCGCGTTTGATGAGCCTACCTTTTCGTATATGCACGAGACCTCACATTATCAAATGTGTGTTTATTTCAAAGACGGTGACGTGAGACTTAAAGATGATTTGTAATCTTGCAGATTTTATGAGTAACTACGTCGAAGTTCCCTAATTGTTTGAGAGTGTGCTTTCAAGTAGATTTGATTTCTACTATCAATAGATTGAGCAGCTGACTACGTTGTGACTAATTCATTAAAGGCGTGCTTTCATGGTATATGACAAATACGTAGGCTGCCTTGTTGGTTTGATCAGAAGTTTGCTTGACTTTTATTCTGTGACACTACTTTTACTTTAGCAATATTCACCACAATATTATTATGTTAATACATGGAGTAATTGACTCATACTGGCGAACATTTCCACCTACATGAATATCAATACAAATATTCACACTTATATGAAATTATAGTATTTTCTTTTTTTTTTCCTTTCAGATATTGAGATATTATAAATATCGTAAACTTTGTGTGTGGGGGCGCACTTGCGCGCGTGTGTATGTCTGTGTGTCTGTCTGTATGTGAGTGTGAATCGATCTTCTGTCACATTAATTTCGTTTGATGTTTAAATATTTTATCGATCACGTTCTCAGCAAAGCACAAGGAAATGAATTTCCTGTTAGTTTGATATGTAAAATGCTAAACGACGCCGGTTTCAACCAACAAAGAAAGAAGCATACATATAAGTAATCGCTTGACTTGCTGGAAATAGCATCCAAATCTTACTAAAACCAAGATTTATCGTCGTGAACAAAACATACTGGATAATGTAAGTCTAAGACATACTATATTTGTAAAATGACAAGCTGGTCACAGCTGGAGCACCGTTGATCATACTTTTACTGGATCTACTTATGATGCAAGCTGAACAACAACAACATTTTTACTTTATGTTTGCTTATTTATTATCATTTCTTCTTTTTTGTTTTTGATAAAGTTGAAGAGATAAGAACACACAATTTAAAGGTCGTGAAATCTCATCAAAGTATTGCAGCTTATCTTATTCTTGTTAATGATGATGATGATGATAATGATAACGACACTGACTTCGACGACGCTGTGTTGACCTCTGTGGCATCAAAGACCAACAGTGGGTTATCTTAAGCTCTCAATCTAAATTAATAAATACACACTCTACATTGAAACATTATTATGTTTCTCAATGATGCGTATATATTTATATACTATCAGCCACCCGCTCTCTCTCTCTCGCTCTCTCTCTCCCTCTCTCCTCTCTGTCACAGCACCTTAATATATTTTTCTTTCAGTTTTGTTGGTGTGTAATAGAGTTTGTGCAGGTGAATGAAGAACGTGAAATTTTGATGAAGCAGTATAGCTCGATATGATCGTCAAAGGTCGCAAATTGATGTAGGTCCCGCGTCCAATGAGAGAGTTTGTGGAACAGTATGGACAAACCATCTGTGCTGTTAGAAATAATCGAATGTTCATGGCAAAAAGCGTGAAATTTTTTCCGTTGTAAGAATTCTTCTAACTGCATGAGATACTCGTTAGCACAAGAGTTAAGGAGGATGAAACGGAGATATCTAGAGGAAATGTAGTAAATTGTAAGATAGGGAGTACAGTGATAACGGAGTTTGCGGCTTTGGAGGAGATATTGTATAAGAGGTGGAAGTTGCAAATAGAGGAGGAGTGGAATAATTAAGAGAAAAGGAGGGGCTGGTGTTAAGGGATTTGTGGAGGAAATAGAGTGAAGATTGGATTACTTGGTGTGTCAGAACAATTTAAACAAGTGATTGAGGCGAGGCTTGAATTGGCTTATGGCTTATGCGAGAATTAGGGAGTAGATATTTATTAAAGGTGGGGGGGCTTGTGTTGTGAATAGAATGGTTATTGTGGTGCTGAGAGTGGGTAGAGCCGATAGTGGATCTAATGAGGTGATGAGGGCCGTGGGTGGGTAAGGGCAGGATGGTAGTGATGGATTGGGAAGAGGGATTAAAACGGGGCGAGGTTGAGTTGCAAACAACAGCCACGGAAGCCGATGCGGCAGGTAAATATAGGTGTGGTGAGGTGTAGATAGGCGTGAGGATTGTTAGCCTGCAGGAAATTCTTAAAATGAAAGTGAAAGAAGAGGAGGTAGGATTTAAGTGTTAGCATCGTGACAGAAGAGAAGAGTGTAGTTAAGAGAGTGAAGGAACGCGGGAAAAAAAGAAGAAAGGAAAGTTTGGTGGAAGAATATAAAGGACAGTTTGGAGGAAGAAATTGAGATAGCATAATGTGGTTAAGAAAGTAAATATGGCAGACCATATACAAATACGTATAATCTTAAGGTAATTAATGTCTGACATGGTTTCCGGGTATTTGTACAAGCCCTGAGCAAGATAACTCGTAATTCTTCGCCATTTGCATTTTCGTTTTGGCATGGATGCGTTTGCACACTGGTTTTATTATCGCAGAATACATTTGTGAAACGTAATTCGATGGATTCAAAAATAAGATAATTTGGATTTTATGTCTTTCTTTCATTAATCTTATTTCTTTTTCAGTCACGTCCATCATCGATAATAAACGATTCAATTGCGGGTTCGTTTTCATATTTTATTTTCACTAATCTTTCCTTCCGTAGTATTTAGCCCACTGCAGATAAATATATCAGGTGCGGCACATAATTTTCTTTGCTTTCTCTCTTTAAATGTGTAGCTTCATTGCATATAAGGCCCAGTTGGTTCACGGGTGAACAATTACTGAAACGGTTACGGTAAATATAATCACAATATTCAATAACCCTCTAAATACGAGAGCGAATATAGTTGTTGTATTCCTTCTTCACATTAGATTATATAGTCTTAGATACACTGCTTGATTACAAGGCTCGGTCCCGTTCCATCATCGGTCTGTTCGAGCATTATTGTGAGATTGTGTGTGTGACACATGAGCCCTAATCACCAGCTCTTGGACGAATTATAAAATGAAGGAAATAAAACTAGTCCACTGCGGCGTATTTGGTAATATGTTAATATACATATAGGTTCATATTTGGCTTTCTGATTAAGGAGTTCGCTTCATAACACTCAGGTTTCTGGTTCAGTTTAACCGCATGGCACATTGGGCAAGTGTTTTCTATTACAGCTTTGGGTTACCCAATTACTTGTAAGTAAAACCTGGTAGATAAAAAATCTGTCCTGAAAACCGTCGTATGCATATGAGTGTGTCTGTGTATGTATATTTTCGTATCGTGTAATATCTGGTTCCACAATAAGAGATTGATGTAAGCAGTAAGAGAATAAAAGGTTAAATACGTGTACATGTGCGCTTGTGTTGGTGTGCATGTATGTGTTTGCGGGCCTGTGTGTGTGTTTGTTTGTATGTGTGATTGAATATAGATGTCTACATTTGTGCTTGTATATATTTAACGAATTACCAAGTTATTCATAAATTCAAGATTTATTTATTTTATATATATATCTAACATCGAAAGTACAAAACCTCGGAAAGGACGCAAGGAACCCTTTACGTGCTCGTTAATCCTGCTAGAAATATCATCCAAATCTCTCCCAAATTACATTTTTGCTATCTTCCAACACCAGCACTAATGTAACCTTGGAAATTATACCTTCGAAAATTGCGCGAGAGCTGCAACCGGCTATTAAAATCACATGATATAATTATTATTCTCTCTTCATTAACTCGTTTAGAAATATAAAATATTTTATTTTCGTCGTATACGCTAAATGCGTATGTATATAAGAAGAAAACATTACAGCATCAGGTGCAACTTCAATACTCACACACGCACACTGACACACACACACACATGCATATATATATATATATCTTGGACGATCGACTTTCGTCAAATCGGACCGAGGGAACAATGTTTCCGTTGGTCTTTCCAATTGCTAATACTATCTATCGGTTGCAACTCCAGGTAGAAGGAGCAACGTGAAATAAAGTGTCTTGCTCAAGGACATAACGCATCGCCTGGTCCAGGAATCGAACTCACAACCTTACGATTGCGAATCCAATTCTCTAACCACTCAGCCACACGCCTTCACTATATATATATATATATATATATATATGTATATATATGTATGTATACATACATTTACAAAATGAAAAATGACCGAGGTATCCTACACGAGTGAAAGTATAAAGAAAAAGAGATGAAATCGAAAATGCAACTGGAGTCTTACTTTTTTATATATATATATATATATATATATATATATATATATATATATATATATATATATATATATATATATATATATATTACTTTTTTTTAAATATATATATTTATTTGGTTCCTTTACCGGTTTCGCAGTTCTTCTGCTTTTCAAAGGGTGAGTTGAGATGGAGAGTCTGTGGTTTTTCTCACATCTGATGTGAGAAAAACCACAGACCCTCCATCTCAACTCACCTTTTGAAAAGCAGAAGAACTGCGAAACCGGTAAAGGAAGCAAATAAATATATATATTTTTAAAAAAAATAAGACTCCAGTTGCATTTTCGATTTCATCTCTTTTTCTTTATACTTTCACTCGTGTAGGATACCTCGGTCATTTTTCATTGTGTAAAAAAAACCTCACTTTCTAATATATATATATATATATATGAGAGACGTAAAATAAGAAAATTATAAAATTAACTTACTTACTAAAAAATCACTTCCAACTAATTAGTTTCTGGAATGGAGTAAATATATTTTCCGAAGAAACACATATAAAATCATTCCGTCATCAGGAAAGTCTTTTTCCGTGTAAGTCTCCAGGCATAGCGAGGACTCTGGAAACTTATTAAAAAAATAATTCAGTGGAAAGGAAATAGCGAAGCGTGGACTGGATTCCCAGTCATTGAGAAAATCACTGCCTCTTCGTCTGTGGCAAATTCAAAAAGAATCAATCACGTGACATCGAGGTCAATCAGTGGAAAGCGAGTGGTTAATAAGACAGCGGCCAGCCTACCACCATAGTAGCAGTCATGGCCAAATATTGCTCGACAAATGAATTGGAGATAATTATAAGGAATTTATATCTAGTAACACAGATGCATATCAATGCTAGCAAATATATAGGTTTTGTCTTATTAACATTGTGGTTCAATGCATGGGGTTGCAGAACAATAATATGAGAGACGTAAAATAAGAAAATTATAAAATTAACTTACTTACTAAAAAATCACTTCCAACTAATTAGTTTCTGGAATGGAGTAAATATATTTTCCGAAGAAACATATAGAAAATCATTCCGTCATCAGGAAAGTCTGCAACCCCATGCATTGAACCACAATGTTAATAAGACAAAACCTATATATTTGCTAGCATTGATATGCATCTGTGTGTATATAAATGTTACTAGATATAAATTCCTTATATATATATATATATATATATATATATATATATATATATATATATATATATATATATATATATATATATATATATATATATATATATATAGGAAAGCGCGTAGTTTAGTGGTTAGAAAGTTGGATTACCGATCGCGAGGTTGTGAGTTGGAATCCCGAACCGAGTGATGCGTTGTGTACTTGAACAAGTCACTTTATTTCACGTTGCTCCAGTTCATTCAAATGTAGAAAACAGTTGCTACGTCACTGGTGCTCATCTGTATCGGTCTTTGCCTTTTCTAAGGCAGGGAAAGGGGAAACTGATATGCCTAAATGACAGCTGATCGTCCACAAAACACTGCGTC
>OZ024745.1:58152071-58157071 GCA_964016885.1 Eledone cirrhosa
GTTTTGGCAGGTTTGCTCGACAAATCAGTGATTTGGAGATAAATATAGATAATTTAATATATCTACTAACATAAGCGCACAGATGTACGCTAATGCCGGCAAATACACAGGTTATGTCATAGTACCTAGGTGGTTCAATGCAGGAGGATGCAGAACAATAATATAAAAGACGTAAAATAAGAAAATTTAAAAAAAAAATTTTTTTTAAATTAACTTACTTACTTAAATTTTCACTCCAACTAATTAGTTTCTGCAATGGGATAAAGACAGTTACGTAATGAACTGTTGAGAATGTCATTGCGTCATCAGGGAGGTCTATTCTGTTAGATATATACATATATATATATACATATATACATGTATATATATACATATATATATATACATATATATACATGTATATTATATATATATATATATATATATGTAAATATGTATCTATCTATATATATATATATATATATATATATATATATATATACATATATACATGTATATTATATATATATATATATATATATAAATATGTATCTATATATATATATATATATATATATATATATATATACATATATACATGTATATATATACATATATATATATACATATATATATACATGTATATTATATATATATATATATATATAAATATGTATCTATATAAATATATGTGTGTGTATATATATATATATATATATATATATATATATATATATATATATATATATGAAATATGTAGTTTAGAAAGCCACAACAATGCAGATGGGAAATCTCGAGGTAGGAAGTGAGTGAGAAATAGGAGAAAAGTGAAAATTGAGAGAAACGAAAATGAAAACAAAACAAAGGTAGAAGGGTTACCGTAGTGGAGATTTAATCTCCACTACGGTAACCCTTCTACCTTTGTTTTGTTTTCATTTTCGTTTCTCTCAATTTTCACTTTTCTCCTATTTCTCACTCACTTCCTACCTCGAGATTTCCCATCTGCATTGTTGTGGCTTTCTAAACTACATATTTCACATATATCACAATGCTTCAAGCAAACTTTAACACCCTCATATATATATATATATATATATATATATATATATATATATATATACTATCGGAGCTACCCGGCTTCGCTCGGTGTTAAAAAGCTTATTTAGAAAACAATAATATTAAAATTTTAATCGTTATTTAAAAACTTCTCTAATTTAGTTTCTATTTTTTAGATCTTAACATTTATCTTTAAATGACTGAATGACTGATGAATTTAAAGAAAACTCGTTATAAGAACATTTAATTTATTTTACTGAAGTGCTTTTGGATACACAATGTTTTTTGTTTTTCCTTCTGGTGCGTACACGAATAAATCAGAAGGTTTACCGACGCGTGAGCAAGCCACATACATCTGTCCATGTGAGAAGCATGGATTTTCTAAATTTAGTCCACACACGTGTAGCGACTGTCCTTGTGCTTTGTTGATAGTCATTGCAAAGGCGAGTCGCACCGGAAACTGCAAACGTTTGAATTCGAATGGCGTATCTGTCGGAATCATTGGGATGCGTGGCAATAGTACATCTACTCCTTTTAATTTTCCATTTAAAATTGTAGCTTCATCATCTTTTTCACTGAAAGCCTGGTACCGTTGCAAAGTTGTGGTGGATTGATGTTTCGGAGAAGGATGATAGGCACGCCAATTTTCAATGTTAAAATGTGCGGTGGCATGCCTGGCAAATCAAGTGAATTCAAGAATTCAGTTGGATAATTGATAATTTCGTCTTGATTCATTACAGTATCGATGGACTTATACGTTGTCGCTTCGCCTGGTATTTTGTTTTGAATGCTGAAATTAATGGCATTGACATCGTTGGTTTTGGCTGCTAATATAGCACGTGCATTGAGCCACTGATGATTTTTGTAATGCTGCGCGATATTTGGGAAAACTTTGTGAATCAGTTCGTCTCTGGTTGCCGTGATTCTACAGAAGTTTGTTGGCAATGTCATACATTTTGTGGATTCATCGATTACCATTGTTTTGTGAAACGTTCAGCGGATGCATCATTTTGTAGTTGTACACGCATATTGGTTTTTAAAGTTAATTTCTGTACGTGTCGCCATAAAACTGATGATTTGAGACATGCATTAAGCTCATCAGCGGGTGTTGATCGCGGTATAACTGGTAGAGTTTGTTGAAAAACACCAGACAATAAAATGAGTGTGCCACCGAAGAGCTGTTCATTTCCTTTCAAATCTTTTAGTGTGTTATTAAGCGCTTCCAATAATATTTTTGTGCGTCATAGTACATTCGTCCCATATAAGGATTTGACATGATTGGAGTACTTTACCTATACCAGAATTTTTGGTGATATTGCATGTTGGTGGCTCAGTGATTTTCATATTCAATAGCAATTTCAGTGCTGAATGTGCAGTTCGGCCACCATCCAAAAGAGTTGCCGCAATTCCAGATGATGCGATTGCCAGTGCAATATTATTTTGTGATCGTATAGTTGCCAAAATAAGTGAAATGAGAAAAGTTTTGCCTGTACCACCGGGCGCATCTATAAAATACAATCCGCCGCTTTGATTTGTAATTGCCTGCATAATTTTGTCATATACTATGCGTTGTTCTGGTACCAATTTCAGAAGATTCGTTTGAACAAATGTACCCAATTCGGCGACATCAAAGTTTGTTTCTCGTTGCAAATCACGATCGAAAATGTCGTTTACAGATCGATTCGGCGCAGGCATTCCCAATTGTACCAGTGTTTTGTTAGCGATTGCTAAACATATGACCTCAATCGAAACCAATGCTTCATTATACACGATTGGTGTGAATTGAATATTCAGATTTTGATTTGTTGCACGCAAACGATGTAGGATGTCTTCACTCGTGTAGTCTTTGTATTTTTCCCAAAGATCTTTTGGATTTGATGGGAAGCACGTTGTCAATATTATTGCGAATAACGTGCGTATTTGCTGTGGTCGAGCAGTATTCGATGCATCAGCGAGTGAAGTGTCCCAATGTCCATCATTTTCAAAAAGATTTTATTTTTGGCAAGCTTCACGATAAGTGGCACATACTTGACCGTTTACTGTTCTCAATTCTTGGAATGATGTCGGTCCACGTACGTTGATTAACAATAATCGCAAGTAAAAGCATTCTGCATTATTTGGGTGAACAGTGTACAAACGGCCTAACGCGTCGGTCGAATATAAATTGGGATGTCCTTCAACTACTTTACACTGTTTGCGACGTTTAAACTTTTTCGTTGATGTATTCCATGTGTAATATGTTGGCACTTCAGAATAAAGTAGTGTCTTTGCAAACACATCTTCACTGCACAATGAGAAAAACGCAGTTAACGTTGTTGGCGGTGGTGTCAGTGCCCTTGCACGTATATTTTCAGTTGTGAAGTATACGCGCTGTCCATTTTCAAGGTGCACCGCCAAATGAACAACTGTTGGATGTCGATAATGGATTGGAAATGATAAAATGCGCCATACTGCTTCATTACTACTAATGTAGCGTCCCAGTTGGTATTGGTCGATTTCATCGATAGATACATTTGCATTGCACACTCCAAATACTGCCATATCGCTTCCTTTGTTGATATATTTGCAAATGTACTTGATCGCTTTCACCGAATTGCAATACTCGACATTGATGTGTGCTTTGAACGTCTTTGAGAGTAACGGTGAATATGGTACAACCCAACGATTATCGACTTCAACATAATTGTTTCGTACTTTTAAAGTGATGGATTTGCCGCCATCTTCAGTTGGTCGTCGACGATAGAGTGGATATCCGTCATTGCCAGTGATAGTCTCGGCAACTAAGTCTCTTGGGTATTGTTTCGTGCATTTCCCATCAGACATGCATGGTGAATTGTTGTTGAGTAAGCCACATGGACCATGAATCATGTTTTTAGTGACGACTTCAAATAAGTCTGGATCAACGTCGACATCTGGTATTTCTGCTGAGAGGATTTGATCAATTTGATCTGGTGTGACTTTTTCAATTAACTAAATCAAAATTTGTGCATGTGGCAATCCTCTTTTTTGCCATTCAATGGAAAACATCCAACAGCGTGTCTCTCCAAAAACATGATGCTTGACAATTAAATCCGTTAAAGATTTCAATTTTTGTTTGAACACACGCGCTGTAATATCATGACGATCCGAAGACGATTGACCAGGTAACAAAAGTTCTTTAATTTCATCCCACGTAGGATTGCATGTGAATGTAATAAAAAAAATCTGGTCGGCCATATGCGCGAACATATGTCATTGCATCTTGTGCGTATTCATGCATGTGCCGTGGGCTCCCTGTAAATGTAGCCGGCAGTATGACCATTTTCCCCCAATTCATTAGGATTCATATTGCCATCATTAACAATGGCATCACGTAAATGAATGTACTCTTCTGAACGTAGCTTGGTTTGATTCAATCGAATGTAGAGGAGTCGTTCGGTTTCGATTTTTTCATACATATCGACAATGTATTGATGGAACAATTGTCGACATTTCAAAATATGATTTTCACCGTTTTCACGAATCATTAATCTATATGAATAATAATTCATGGCACTGACTTTCTTATTCGTTTCCTCATCTGTTTGTGGATTTCTCAGTTTGATGTTGAAATGATATCCATCTTCTCCTTGCCAAAATAAAATCGGATATTGCAAACCATCGTATGACCGATGCGTTTCTGAGACTCGCTGAACATCACCATTTCTGCGGTGAAGAATTATATCACGCGAGTTAAATTCTTCACCTACAATAACGATCGCCACTTCATCAATTGTTGGTGCATTGTACTGTCTTTGATGTTGGTCAACAGGTGTTTTGTCTGCTCTAACTACAATTGTGTAGTCATCACTTGGCATTTGTTCAAGGGCAGCTCTGAACAATCGAATTAATTTGTTGTGTTGATTGAATAAAGTGTGTAATGCAGTAACAATTTCTCGTTTAGTTCCCGTATTGAATTTGCAACGTTGACCTATTTGGTCATCAAT
>OZ024745.1:58162071-58189571 GCA_964016885.1 Eledone cirrhosa
AGACGTATCTTCACCCTTGACACAACCATCTGGAATTCATCACCTTTTGGGGGGAAGGATGTGTAAAATTTGGGCGAGTAATGGTTTCCTAAATTTATCTATTACAAGAAACTGTCGCAATTCATTTACAATTTCACCCTTAAATACTTATATCAAATACAAAGAAATAACACATGAAAATGTCTGAGAAATTCTAGTGTTTAAAATGTTTGGACAATCATTGGTATTCCTGTAGTGAGCAAATATACAAATAAACACACCGTGTGTGTGAGTTTGTGTGTTTTTTGAAGAATATGATACTATATGTACATATACTATTTATATATTATTTTAGATGGATATTTACATAAATAGACAGATCTGAGAGAGAATGAGGGAGAGACAGGCTGAAGGGGAGTGAGTGAGGAAGAGTGAGAGGGAGAGAGAGAAAGGGGGGGAGAGTTTGTTATAGTTAACTCTTTGTAGCGTTTCTATTACTAAGGGATTGCAGTGTAATCGTGAAGAAACCAATGTCTTAGATGAAAGAAATGTGAATGTTGCCGAATGCATCTCTATTTCATCGTATATGATATTATCTTAATAATTGTTTCTACTTTTGGCACGAGGCCAGCAATAACTCAGTACATTACTGGTACTTTATTTTATCGACCCCGTAAGGATGAAAGGCAAAGTTAACCTCTAAATACTCACATAAATTAGGAAAATAAATACATGCTCCGTCAGTTTCGACGTTGTATATTCCAGTTGTTTATATCATCCACTCAACTACCTACTCATTATATAATAGCGTAAGTGACTGTGTATTCTACAGACTTGTATGCAAATTATCTAATCCTTGAACAGTACTTGTGTGGCGCAGTGTGACACTGTTAGCGCTTTGAATTGGCAATACAGGCCATATCTACCAGACGGGCTTCCACACAGTTTCCGTGAACTCAATTTTGCGTCGACCGGAGAATTTGTTAAAATACATGCCCACGGTGCCATGCTGAGAGATGACATGCAGTATTCCTTCATTGGAAAGTAAACCTTTAAGCCATTCAACATGACTACATCCGTTTACACACATATGTACAAACATTTATATAACCTAGCATGAACATGTTGTTGTTTAATCAGTCTCCACCTTGAGCAAGCGGACCTTTGGTCAAAAGCATGCGTTCTTAATTAGATCCATCTTTTTAAGTAGTGAGTAGAGTTTAGTTATTTAATGTATCCTTTTTATATTTAAGACGGCAGTGTTTGAGTGATTTGATTAAGATATTGCCGCAATTACTAGCAAGCTGAACGACAACGGAGATCTTTCTTTCTTTGCTTATAGGCTACCTTTTATTTTCTCATTAATGTTTTACAAGATATTCTTATGTTTAGTTAAAAATTCGTTGTCATCATGTCTTTAGGAATGTTCCTTTGACCTTCGATCAGTTCAAACACTACTTTTAAGATTGGTCTCAATATGACAAATCGTATGAGTATGGAGGTAATCTAAGTCGATTAAACTCGACCATAGATTATATAACTTCAAAATTGTTAATGGAATCAGGATTTTAAAATTGTCCCAAAGGTTCTAGACATCTCGTATAGATACATAATGGTTATTTTTTCCATATATTATTTGACATCACCCCCCCCCCCTTATTTTAGCAGATAAAAATCATAGAAAATGTTTTTATTAGATGGGCTATCGGCTATGGGCTATAACTTGAACGTCATGAAACAGGCCACACATCTAAGATAAAATACTTCACGCAATACTACTCTAACGGGGAGATACATTCTGTCTACTCATTTTACCGTTACTATAAGGGCTTATTTTGTGCACTTTATGATAATGGCTTTTCATCTAATCTACTGTCTCTTTTCCAATATTCAAGATAAATCAATTCCATTTGCGAATCATAGTGACCAATGGGCGGAAGTGTTTAGATACAATTTCTGAAGTACTAATTTTTTCAGTAGCTGTAGTGACCATAGCACTGAAAAACATTGAATCATTCAGTAATTCAAAATTATTGCTTCTCTTGCTTACTATTCTCGATCTATTTATGAATTGAGGGTCCTAGACGTTGAGAATTAACTACACTGGGGAAACAGAGCCACATCAGTTAAAAGATGTAAGCTTCTGATATATACCCTGGTCAATAATTATACCATCGTCTGTGTGTTCATTCCGGTATCTTCACCACCTATTCTACCCAAGACAGCTGTCATTTTGACTGAATATAATAAACTATATTAACTTTTCACAGATATTCTGAGGACCCTGTCCTTCCTCTAAATGTAATTATTGTTACAGATGTCATTAACATCTTTCTCTACCGCCAAAGACGACGTCTATCTGACAAGAAAGTTTCTCTTTCTATTATATTTCCATTTCTGAAATTATTTCTTCAACTTCAGAACATTGTCATAGACATAACATCAGAACGTATGAGATCCAATTTTCGAAAAATGTCTTTCCCTTTCAAAGTTGCTTAAATTATTTTCTTGCTTTTAATTTAATGTGGTATTACGTTTTGTTTTTCCTCTTTTAAACAAGATAATAAAAATTTTATTGCACAGAACTCATAAAACGCTGAAATATCACTTAGAAGTGGAGCTAGATTATTGCATATTCTATATTCAACACCATGTATATTTGATTTACTTTCCAATTTTCCGATTTTTCTGTCAGTAACTAATATTAGTTATTGCGTATAAAGAACGCAACCATCCTTAAATATCATGAAACATAATCTGACAAACATACTTCAAAGCTGAATACTTTGTTTTTGTCAGTTTTGAATACATTGATGTCTAGGCTGGATTGATTGCTATGTTAGGTATCTGCTTTCGATATTAATATCACTATGATGGCAATAATATGAGTGTGGTTATGTTACGACAGTGAGTACACAAAAGCAGCTTCTCTATTAGAACAATATCCTTTTTAGTATTGTATTTATGCTAGGACTGTGACTATGATAGGATGGTATGTAATACTTCGAATGAGGCTAGTGCTAGGATAAACCTGACAGCAGGATGGATAAATTGTGAAATTATTTGAATGGTGGATAGTTGATAGAGTAGGGTGACAAAAGATAAAGTTACCACGTAAAACATAAAGAAACAAAACGGACGATTTCTAGTTAAGAGATAATGATTTTAGTAAGTTGTTGGAGTGTACATTTATATTCTCAAAACATCTATGATGAAATTATGGCTATGACAGATTATTAACTTAATTGTGAATACGTGATAATGATAATAGTTGATTGTGTCTTAATAAGCAGCTGATTATTAATTACTATAATTGATTAACCTTGAAGTCATATCTTATACACTTGGTTGAATCTGAATTCAAACATGGTTAAACAGATAGCCACTTGCTTTTCAGAACGCACATCTGATGTAACCGTGGTCAAGTAATTTCTAGCCGTAGCTAACCAGTCTTTGAGACATAAGGGAATTTCCCTCTTATTTAAAATGGTAGCCGGTTCTATTCAGGGCTGCTAGGACCAATGTATCTGGCAAATCGAAACAGCGCGTAGGATTTCTCTTGTTAGTTGTTAGTTGTTAGTTCGTGTTTTGACACATACTTACACTTAGGTTATCTTAACCAAAAACATTTTATAAATCTTAACTGTAAAACGTGTAACGACGTTGACAGGATATTAATCTCTTGGTTAATTTTCCAGTTACCTTATTGACTTAGCCATCGCAATTATATATGATGGGATGTGTCAGAGAATGTAGAAGGCAAAGTTGACCTCGAAGTGATTCCACATCGGCACACAGAGTATTGAAACAAACACTGCAATGTAATTTACCTTACGCCTAGATGGCTCAGACAATTTACAAAAGGATGCTCCTGGCCACGCAAGCTTACAATCACTATGATAATCGTAGGATTACAATACCTAATGGATCGTTGTTATCTATATCTTTAAGACGACAAGATATGACTTGAAGTTTTAGTTGCCATTTCTATTAGACCACATCACAAAAAGGAAGCTTCTTCGTTGGTTCCTTTGGGAGTCAGATTCAACGACGAACTTATTAATACAAACCCTACATTCATATTATCATAGCATATGGTAACAAAGTAGTTTTTCTACATGCTGCAGTGGTGTAAAATTTAGTTGACGTCACTCGAGAATTGTTTGATCTGATAGTACTGACATGGTAAGTTTACTGTCACCATACTATACACGTAGTACCGCTATATTTAATTTAGTATGATAATGAGTAGTATAGCGATGGAGATATAGTTATATACCTCCCCGTATACCACTCATTGTTTTTTCTATGTCTCTCTCTCTCACTCTCTCTCTCACTCTCTCTCACTCACTGTCTCTCTCTCTCCCTCTCTTTCACACACACACACACACACACACACACACACACTCTCTCCATATATATAATTACAATACGCACCACACAGCGACGCACAAACACACTTTTCAAACATACATCTCACAAAAATACATTGTACATATATACATACACACACTCACACACATACATACACATACACACAAATATATATATATATGCATATACGTGTATATATATATATATGTATGTATATATACTTATATATATATATATATATATATATACATATATATACATATATATATATATACATATATATATATATATACATATATATATATACACATATATATATACATATATATATACATATATATATATATACACATATATATATATATATATATATATATATATATTTATATATAAACACGTCATATTGTTTGTTTTCTTACAAGCTTATTCCAATGCGATTACAATCCATTAATGAGGAAAAGAACGGAAGAAAAGCAGAAATTCTTTGTTTCCCTCCACCCGACATATTGGCGACTAATCAGTGAAAGTGAGATACGGCACCAAGAATATTTTAGCTTCATATTCTTCTTTCTGTTTTTTTTTTTTTCATTTCGATTAGTACTAATCAGTTCGTGTAACTTACTGAAATTTAGCTCCGTGGATAATTTTCTTTGCCTAGCATTTTCTTTTGTTTTCTTATTAATATTCTTGTTTTTTTTTTTAAGAATTTCTAAAGAATTACTAATATTTGATGGATTGGTAGAATTTTCAGTCGTTTAACAAAAGGATTTGCAGAATTTAGTTACGGTTCTTTATGTTCTGACTTCAAATCCTACCAAAGTCATCTTTGCCGGTCATCCTTCAGAGATGGATAGTATACTAGTAAAATAATGGTTTCAACATGAACTACTACCTGTAAAAACAAAAATCTTTTTATTTACTTCTCTTTACTCGGCATTTCATTGTTCTTCTGCCAATATTGGGAATGCAAGAACCAACTTGTTTCCTACAGATTTCTAGACCCTTTCCTTTTCAGAAGCTGCTACACCTCTTCACCGCCAAAGAAATACTGGAGATGACGCAGCCTCAGGAATTGTCTGGGCATCTTCAGCTATGGCCTGCCTAATCAGGAGAGAAATGGATCACATGACCAACAGAATTTGTCCCTTTCAGGAAATGCAAAAATTTAGGGACTCGAATCTTATCAGACGTGAACTTGAGCAAAGCATGGCGGTCAGCCGATAGTAAATAACGGAGGTGGTGTAAGCATCCGTCACTCCTACCCGGTATTTCAGCGTTAGCTGCCGCTCGGCCCATTTCTTGATAATCGTAGCCACTCTATTCGTCACCTTACCCCAGTTATTGTATACCTGGGGAGCTGGAGCAAATCAAACCACGAGTAATTTATTCGGTCAGTTAGTCTAGTGACCAACTTGGGACGACAAAATAAAGTCCCAATCAAGTACTAAAGTCGATATAATTGGTTTTTTCCCTCCATATATTGTCGGCCTTGGGCCTAAAGGAGAAGTTATTTTTATTAATATTGATGCAATTTTAACTTTCCTGGAAGCCGTTACTATGTAGGTGTCTTCATGTTAAAGATATTTTAAGACAAGATCAGACAATATATTGTTAGTAATTATATCATTACCTCTACAAGAAAAACATTAATATATTAGCAGATGCAAGGGCGTTAGATTAGCAGAAATATTTAAGTGTTAGACAAATTGCCTTGGGATGTTTCGGTACCTCCTCTTACGTTGAAAGTCATGAACGAACTGATATCGAATTTACCTGAAAACATTCCTGTGTTGATAAAATAAAGTATCAGTCAAGTACTGAGTTCGATCTAATTGACTATACCTTCCTCAACATTTTTAGTCTTTGAATGTATGTTAAAATTCAATATTTCCTCAAATATTTCAGTATTCATGTCAGATTTGTGCTTTTGCTTTCAACCAATGTTGGAGTCGATAAAAGAATGAAATACCAAGATTCTTGCAACCATACTATTTCATCATGTCAAATTGGTCTTTGTACCAATGTAAGAAATCAGTATATAAACTCAATCATTGGGTACTCCAAAACATTTGATGTCTAATTACAAATCATCCTCCCCGTTTTACATCTAATCGTAGACTCAATTCAACAATTCAAACAGCATATCAACCGTCTTCTGCCTTACTCTAATACCAAGAACTTTACTTCAGACTCACTTTGAACAATTTCTTGCATCGCTGAAACATCGTCTTCCTTATTATGCCAGACATTTATCAAATTTAAGTATGTTACTTCAAAGGAAATGGGTAGGAATGAATGTATAATATCAGGTTGCAGTGCGTGACTGACAGTATATGAAAGACGAAAAAATCTTTCTGAACGAATGAAGATGCAATATTTTCAGGAGAGAATTCAACAGCTTATCCGTCAATCCTTTTCTCAAATAATTTCTGTTAGCTTTATTTCTGCTACACTTCCCACATTAACTTTCGAAATAGATTTGATTCTGGCAAAACTAAAGATAAAAGAAAGTAGTCTGTGCATGCAGATTAGCTGTTCCAAGAATAGACTCTAAGATATATCATTTGAATCACTTTTATTTAGAAGATTGTGTTGATTAATTCTGTAAAAGGGTAGAACCTGTGAACTGTGCGTTAATGTTAGTATAGATTTGTTTTCGTGAATACGTATTCAGAAATTTATAAAGAGTGGTCAGGGTGTTATGGAGGTTAAATGAGAAATTCGATAGAGTTAAATAAAATGATGAGTATGGAGGGTGATATATGAATAAGATTTCTGAAGAAAAGAATATGAAAGAGCGAGAGAAATAGGAGGGGTGGATAGACACTTGTGAAAGAGTGAGTAAAAAGATGAAAATAGGTCGTATCACCGACAAAAATATAAATTTATATATATATATATATATATATATATATATATACATATATATATATATATATATATATACATATATATATATATATATACATATATATATATATATACATATATATACATATATACATATATATATGTGTATATATATATATATATATATATTTATTATTAAATATATATTATTATTATTACTATTATTACTATATATATATATATATATATATATATATATATATATATATATATAATCTCATTCAGAACCTTCAATAAAACTAGTATAAAAGTAATAATATTTTGAAGGATACAATCCAATAAATCTATTCTTAAAATCTCATTCACAGAAACATATTAATATATTTTTTCATTATAGCCAGTGTAAATTTTTTTCGGAGGCTGGGCAAAAAATTAATAATATAGCCAGGAAAGAAATTCAATCAGTAGCATCCTGTCCTATACTAAGCAATAGTATCTATCTATCCAGATATCAATATAACATTTTTTGTAACTACTAATCGATCTATTGACTGCATGTGCTTACTTTTTATCAACTCACTGTATCTCTCCGTCCCTTTGCCTCTCCTTCTTCTCCTCATTCTTGCCTTTTTACCTTCAGTTCTCTCTCTCTCTCTCTCTCTCTCTCTCTCTCTCTCTCTCTCTCTCTCTCTCTCTCTCTCTCTCTCTCTCTCTCTCTCTCTCTCTCTCTCTCTCTCTCTCTCTCTATTTCTTTGCCTGTCTCTTTCCCTCTATTTTCTATCTAACTATCTTATACTCACTTCTTCAGTTGACGTTAAAGATTATTACAATTTATATTGTCTATACTGCCCAAACATTTTGATTTTAGAATTGTTTACATTCTATATCGTTTTTGATATGAACAGTCCAGAACGGGAGATTTCGTCTGGCGACTACTTCCAGAATCTAATTTGTTAGAGATTTATTAATTCACTATATTACATATTTGAGCTGTTTCACATATGTATTTACCTGAGGTAGTTACTCTCTGCCATATAGTCGATATTCGGAATCAGTGTTATTAAATTCTCTCTATTTCGATATCTATTGATCACTGTTAGTATCTCTACTTGAGTAGAATAGGATTTGCCTGGGGGATCGTTAAAAACTGAAACACAACCACTGCGTTTACCAGTTGGCTCTAAAGACCAGTTATATTCGACTCTAAGACGCTATTATATGCAGATGATACAAAATCTTTTTTCTGCTAACCTGAATTAAACGAAAACAATGAACCCTAAAACCCGAATAAGACCTCAGATTCTATAGTGATATTAATTTAGGCTGTCATTCTATATTACTTCCGACAAATTTCCCTTGTGTAGGTATGAGAGTTTTCGAATGTGTCCTCCTTTATTTTTTTATTTTTTTCGAGTGAGACATTGCTACTATTTTTAAAAGGTCAAACGACGACATAGAGGCTCCCTCGTTGGCTCATGTATCGTTGTTTATACTTTGCAGCATAGTTATAGCCCTTTACGTTCTGAGTTCTAATCCACCTAGGTTAACTTTGCCTTTGATCCTTACGGGGTCGATAAAATAAAGCACCAGTAATGCACCGGGGTAATTGCTGGCCATGTGCCAATAGTAGAAACATTATTTGCCTTTCATCCTTACGGGGTCGATAAAATAAAGTACCAGTAATGTACTGGTTAATTTGCTGGCCATGTGCCAAAAGTAGAAACATTATTAGCCTTTCATCTTTACATGGTCGATAAAATAAAGTACCAGTAATGTACTGGGTGATTTGCTGGCCATGTGCTAAAAGTAGAAACATTATTTGCCTTTCATCCTTACATGGTCGATAAAATAAAGTACCAGTAATCTACTGGCTAATTGTTGGCCTTGTACCAAAAGTAGAAACAATTATTATTACTATTTGCTTGATTTCGCTTGCTGATACCGAGTGAAAGTGAAATATATTTGGTTGTCATAATATAATTTCATATTTCATGTGGAGTGATACTAAAATACATGATGAAGTGACGTAAGTTGGCTTTCTGAGCTGTGTCTATATCTGTTGCACCCGAAACACGATAAAGTGTAAAGAATATGCAAATAAATGGTTCGTTTTACAGAAGTCGTTACCATTACATAGTGTTTTAATGCTTAAACTAATCACACAGACTCACACACACACACATACACACAAACATACACACTTATATATGTATTCTTTTACCTGTTCCAGCCATCCGGCTGAGGCCATATATATATATATATAAATATATATATATAAATATATATATATATATATATATATATATATATATATATATATATATATATATTCGGGCTGTTTGTTTGTTTACAAACAAACAAACCGAGTATTATAATAAATGTTCGGTAAACCGATACGTGCATATATATATGTGTGCATGTATGTATATATATACATACTACTGTACGTCTGTATACATATGTGTATGTAGGTATACATACATACATACATACTTGCATTTAAGTAAGTGCCGTACTAAGAGTGAGAAATGAAATTTCGTTTCATTCTATTCCATATATATATTTTTTTTTTTTTTTTTTTTTAATACTTTGGTAGGGTCATATTTGTGTAATAATATTGCCAGAATTTATAACAGAACACACTCACTGTTGGTTGGTTTTCGCTTCTGTGTCTTTTATATCGGTTAATTTAATTTATTAAAATATGTATATATATATATATATATATATATATATATATATATATATATATATATAGAGAGAGAGAGAGAGAGAGAGAGAGAGAGGGAGAGGGAGAGAGAGAGAGAGAGAGAGAGAGGGGGAAGAGGGAGAGAGAGAAAGAGAGAGTGAGGGAGAGAGAGAGAAAGAAATGATATATATCAGAATACAGCGAGAGAAAGAAAGAGACGTGGACATGACGGTTCGTATATGTGCGTATGCATTTATCCATGTATATATATATATGTGTGTGTGCGTGTGTGTGTGTGTTTGTGTTTGTGTGTGTGTGTGTGTGCGAGGGTCGGCTGAAAATTTCATAGACTTACAAATATGATCTCATCGAATGACCAGATGAGATTTATTTTTCAACATAATCCCGAGAAGTAAACTATGCAGTTGTTAATAGGGAGAGTTGAAATTAATACAAGCAAGCTTTCGCAGCTCTAGCTTCATTCTTTCGTTGTCAGCCTATTGAACAATTCATCTGACCATAGTACATAATTTCATTTAATTTAGGTAAAAATAACACCAAGGATAATAATTCAAACCATTTTGATTGGCAGTATCGGTAGAGGGTCGGACGCCATGCTTTGCAAGCAAAGAGTTACGGCCCTTTATCGTCTGAGTTCAAATCCCGCCGAGGTTAACTTTGCCTTTCATACTTACAGGGTCGATAAAATAAAGTACCAGTAATACACTGGAATAATTGCTGACCTTGTGCTAAAAGTAGAAACAATTATATTAATTTCTACTCAGTTCAATCTTAACGAAATACTAGCGCAAAATTATGAATAATGATTTGCAGATTGATTAATTAATCAATCAAATCAATAAACATTGCAATCACATATCACAAAATCTCTTCAGGAAACTAAATATGTGTGTGTGTGTGTGTGTGTGTGTGTGTCTTCAGAGAAAGAGAGAGGTAGGGGGGGGGGGTGTATTTAATGGAATTTACGAACTATAACATATTCGGACAATTGTAGGATGGGCTGAAAGCATTTTGTAAGAGAACATTGGAATATCATAATAAGATTTGATTGGATGATAAATATATCCCTTGATCGACTTTCATTTGCATCGCTATTTGGAAATATTGTCAGGAAGATAGTTATATATGGTATAGTTTGGTCCCGTAACTCCTGATAGAGTCGTAGGGACGCCGTATTGACATATGGTATTTCCTGGGCATTTTACGCCTGGCGGAGCCCATCCCTCTCCGGGCCAGTTATACATACAAAATACAAAAAAAGAAAACAAAAATATAAAGTAATAAATCGATCTGTAATTCCCATGCATGGAATAAAATTTCGTATATATTGAGAAAAGCTAAAACTGTGTTGACGAAAGTAATTCTCAAAGGGAGATAATCATGATCTAAAATAGAAAATCAACTCTTAAAAAGTATAATTTGTCACAAACATAAATAAGACAACTTGATACCAATTTTGAACATTTTAAATAGTTGCAATAACATTATCCGTCTGCAGGCTTATGTGATAAGAGGTACTTAGGAGCGTTTTTCAAAATTACTAACAACTAAATTTAGGCCTTAAAAATGTTGGGACGAAATGAAAATAGACAAATTGGAAACGCACATTTAATACAAGGGAACAATTTCTAGCACTAACCAGCGACATTAAACACATGGTGCCTTGTATCACTTAGAAGGGAAATGCACTTCGATAGGTAGTTTGATAATGTCGATCATTATAGTGTTCCCGGTAACTGAACGGAAGACAAGCAAGAGTTAAATCTATGCTCAGTTAATTTAATGTCGACATTCTGATTTCGACAGACATTCACCAGCAGCAGGCGATTATTAGGATTGGCAAAGCTGCAAGTAGGAGAAGAAGTTAATTCAAATGTATTGCTAAGATGTCTAGCATCGTAATTTCCACTGGAACTATTTGTCTCTAGCATTTGTATTAAAAATATTAGTGTATCTGTTGTTGATAAGTCACAGTCACACACCCACTGACGCAGACACAAACACACAGTGGGGCATTGGTAGTATTGGTAGAGCGTTGGATAACATGCTTCGCAGGATAGATTTATGGCCCTTTACGTTCTGATTTCAAATCCCGCCGGGATTTGCTTGCCTTTCATCCTTACGAGATCGATAAAATAAAAGACCAGTAATGCACTGGGGTCAATTTAATCAACTTTCCCCTCCCCCCAAATTGCTGGCCTTGTGCCTATAGTAGAAATCATTATTGTTATTGTTTTTGTTGTTATTGTTGATGTTACTGTTGTTGTTGTTACTGCTGTCGTTGTTGTTGATGATATTACATTGTATCAACATAAGCTTATAACTGAAAGATGGAATATTAAATACCGTGCATCTATGGACATTACAGCACCAGTGATGGTTCATCACTTCGCCATCAATCAAATCTATTTTTCCCAGTAGTATCCAGTATCCGATTAAATTTAATCTTTTGTACAAACCCTCACAAAGTAAATGTGAGTTGGCTAGTACATCCGATAGAAGTAATCTTCATTCGATTGTCAAAGAAATAAACGTCTGAGAAATGTATTGAGATTGTCATGGGAAACCTTTAGCATGGGAACTGTATGTAATGTCAAAATATAAAAGACACAAATACCAACGATGTTCCTTCAAACTGTAACATTTATACATCATTAAACCAGAATAAAACAAACAAATATTTATACACGAGGAATTATTTATAAATCATTACATATGAAATGGTTGGAATATGCTGAATATATTAATGAGAGAATTTTGTTTTAGTTTTCTATTTGTTTTCATAAATATTTCTGAGAGAAATATTGTAGTGAGATTGACTGATAGTGTACATGAGCGGTGACATTTTACTAGGTGAATAGAATGTATATATTGTAATATTGTAACCAGCATAATGGAGCAAGGAATTGCAGTTCAAATCTCTATTGAGATTAATTCATTTTTCATAGTCGTTTGACACCTTTGTAAATACAAGAATTTCAACCCTTCTCCTAACCACCTAACCAACAGAAACTAATATAAATGTGACAGGCACCAAGACCTATTGATGTAAACTCCCAGATATCTAAAGAGTCGATTCTAAAATAGTTGTCCTTGGAAGACATTTCCTATGGTCTCTACCTCTGAAAAGTTATGAGAATTATATAATTTCGTTCTCTTCTACTATAAATGAAGGGTTTTTGAGCCAAGGTAAAATATATGTAATCTTTGAAAGACTAGACATAGTTGTATTTTTATCCTAAAATCCGTAAGTAACCGTAAACATGCGGGTTTATGTTGCTGATTTATAACATCAATACAAGCCTCATCATGTAAATCTATAACCAAAAATATTCTAGCTATGAACATGGCTTACTTCTGACACCATTTTCCAATATAATCCTTCATTTTTATAATGAATGTAAGATGTGATTTCAGACAGACCTCGTTGCTGTTTCTAAAACACTATGTAAAAGATCCATATATATGTATATATATGTATATATATATATATATATATATATATATATATATATATATATATATATATATATATATATATATATATATATATATATACAGAGATACAATGTATTATCATCATCTAGAAACGATCGTAAAGCAGTGAAGTATATCTCTAATGACTTGATTTTTTATTTCATTGTTTTAACTTATATATATATATTTCGTTTCTGAATTTGTTTAGCAAGATTCTTTATATGAAAACGTGCGTTGAAACCGATATTGTTATGCTTTGGGAGGGTCATGTTGCCAATAAGAAACACACGCACCAGTTGCTTTCACTCCAATTTATTATAAGTTAAATTTATAAATTTTACTTATAATAAATTGGAGTGAAAGCACTGGTGCGTGTGTTTCTTATTGGCAACATGACCCTCCCAAAGCGTAACTATATATATATATATATATATATGAAATATAAGAATCAAAGAACTGTTCAAAACATTATTGTGCTTACAGCTGTTTCCTCCAAACGGAGGTTTGTAAGCACAATAATGTTTTGAACAGTTCTTTGATTCTTATATTTCATATAACTGCTCTGTAAATCATCTGATGTTTTTAATACATTACTGCCTACCACTATTTAGGGTGTGTGTAAAATACTTATAACTGCATAAGGTTTTGTATTTACATAACCATAAATAGTATAACTAATACTATATATATATATATATATATATATATATATATATATATATATATATATATATATATATATATATATATATATATATATATATATATATATATATATATATATATATATATATATATATATATATATATATATATATATATAAAACGAAGGAAGTGTGGTAAGAAACCAGGTGGACCATAACGCACCAAAGTACTCAATACTTACGGTAGTAGAGTGGGTAATAGGAAAATGTTCAAGACCCCGACGGCAGAACTCAAGCCGTTCCAACGGCTATTTCTAAATAGCCGTCGAAATGGCTTGAGCTCTGCCTTCGGGGTCTTGAACATTTTCCTATATATATACGGTGCATGTAGATTATATGTATCTACATGTATATATTATATATATATATTACATATCGGTTTACCTTTTTTTTTTCATTGTTAATTTGTTGCAGTTTTTGTTGGTTCTTATTTTAGTTTTATTTTGATATTTTTGTTGTTGCTGTTGTGTATTTGTATATTTACTAATTTCTTTATTTCCAAATGTTCCATAGTATGATTTTCACTCGATGTATCACATGGCTCTTTCGTTACAATTCAGATAAATAATCTTTCACGGAGCTTGTCTAAAATGTTCGGTTTGTAAATATTAATTGCGTTTCTTTCTTCCCTGTAAACAGTAATTGTTTCTCTTCTTTGTTATCAAGGATATTATAGCATAAGACGTAACAATAATAACTACTGATATAAGCGTAAATCTGTTTTGTGTAATAGCAATTATATGCCCCTCATGTTATCGCTTTCAAAGTTTCTGTTGACGTAATATTCCCGTGATCTGAGTTTATTTTTTCTACCCTTGATGATTTAGATCTCCTATGTTGGATAACGAATGTAATTGGTTTAATGTGTATGTTGTTATTATTTCAAACTAACAAAGTCTATTTATATGTTTGTGTAATTTCTGTCGCAGAGGTAATCTTCCAGTGAAACTCTCCTTTGATTTCTTATTATACGTGTGCTTTAATTAAATAAATAGACCTCCGTCGGTTCTGGCGATGTATTTCAGTATTTGATTCAAATGAATTGTCCACTCGTTAAATTGCCAAGTAAATGATCTTTTATTCCACAGACACATACATCCTTAACGCAATTTTTGAGGATATTCAAATGAAGCTAGTGTGAGACAAGACCGGACCTATTAATTTAAGGTACAGTTCTTCGGACGGTCTTAATTTATTCAATTTCTCTTACAAAACTCAGCTATAATAAAAGCCACAAGCTTAAGTTGCGACGCAGTGGGATCAAACTCGAATACCAATATTGTGAAATGAACTTCTTAAAACATACAACCATATTACATTCAGTTTACTTTAGTTACATACTTAATAAATGTCACCATTTTTTACTTACATAGGTTCTTTGTAGCTTATTGCATAACTATTTCCAGTATTACATGTTTAACATCTCTTATTCTCAATATTTTTTCCTTTTCATAAACAAACAAGCAGTATAGTTTCTGTTTCGTGGTTTCGCAGAATCGCTTCAGTTACAATTAGTTGAATACTAGATTAGAATTAACAGGGTTAATTTGTGAAGCTGGTGGGACAAGCGAACCAGAAATCCCGAACACCTTATTTCTGCTGTGCGTTCTGATTTCTAACATACAGAAGACATTAAATGGTTTGTTTAAGCAAAATTAACCACGGCAAAATTTGACCGTAGAACGTAATGGGCGCGACTAGGAACCGCGAATTATTTTGTCTGGGGGAGGAGGAGAGGTGGGGGAAGAAGAAGAAGAAGAAGAAGAAGAAGAAGAAGAAGAAGAAGAAGAAGAAGAAGAAGAAGAAGAAGATTACATAATCAAATAGGTAAGGAAACACATTGCATAATGTAATCCTACATCCCCCCCCCCCCTTGAAAGCTGGTATGATCGCAGTTGAAACACTTTTGATGTCATTTCAGTCGGGTTCAACTAGTAGTTAAATATCATCATCATCATCAGCAGCAGTAGCGGCATTAGCGGCATGCACATTAAATTTCGTCAGGTTGTAGAGCTTCGATAAAACCTGGTATGAATAAATGGAAATCAGACAAATAATAACGAGATCTTGGTTGCAGCTTCAATGCCTCTGTGAGTTCTGTAACGATGTTAGCGCAGTGCACAAAATAGCATCAAGCGGAAACTGAAACTGTGTCGTGGGCTGAGGTTTCGATTATCGATGCCCATCAATGAGATGAGTCATATTAAGGAGACGTATTATTTCATCCAAGATACGTCAAATCTGACGGTGCAGAGAGAATTATTCCATATATTGATGTAAAATTCATAAATTCGATAAGAATAACATAGTATATTACTCTGTCTGCTTGGTTGATAGCATCAATAATACTTAGTGGTATATTTCGTGTAGCCGATATCAATACTTTTACTGGTACCTTTCCGAGTAACCTTCAAAGATTAAACACATTCACATACACACATACATTCCTATAAATATATATATATATATATATATATATATATATAGTTTACTTTCAACAATACTATTTCGTAATATATATTTTATGACACCTACTTCAAACATACTTCAAAACGAATAATGTGTATTTTTATTGCACTCTACTTCTGTCATTCATAATGTTTTTACAGCTATTGAATGAAAAGAGACTTTACAGTGAACAAGAGAAGAAGATAAAAAGAAAACTAACACCGAATACAAAAAGATCATTTCCTTCACTTTCCTTCATATATAATACTTTTCTACAAAACATATTTGTTCAAATTAACAAGAACAAAATGATGCTATATATCGAGAACGATCTGAAAATAAATGACAATACTGTTATTATTGATTACTTTTTGTTTCCGCTCTTAGCAAAGTACATCTCGTAAACTTTGTCGAAGTTTTATTTCAAGTAATTTAGTTTGTTTTTGTTTTCTTTTATGAGATACGTTTTCAGCTAAAACTGGTGTTTATAATACTATGTGCTCTTTCTTACGACAGCAATTACTGTATATATACTCTTTTTTTATTGATTTTGTTACATAAACAAGAGAATTTTTAGAAGACAGGGATAGGGTGAACGTAATCTACTTATTTTATTGACTATAGAAAGATAGAAAATAGAATTTGTCCTTGAGGTATTAGAGCCAATTTAGATTCAGATTCTGCCGTAATAGAGTATATATTATAGATCATTTCGTGTGACACTCTCCTGTTTCACTTAACTATGTTCTCCTGCTTCACATTAAATTAATTCGTTACGTATACATCTTTTGTGGAAGTAATGTTTTAATGATAAAATAAAACTGTGTATATTATAAACACCCATTTTACTGAACGTGAGGTATAGAAGATATAGTTTCTTTCTGCTCTCTTCTTCTAGTTATGACTTCTAAATTGCGTTTCCATTTACTTATTTTGTCCATTATATCGATAAATGGATCAACAAGCTGAACTGATACCTACATATATTGTCCATGACACGTAACAATACCGTTTTTAAATCTGTAGACAATTTCTTTATATGTCGCTCTCAGATGCCACAGAGCATCTACATGTTAACTAAAGCCATTCGAAACAGTAGAGCAATCTACCAGAAATATAACTGATAAAGACTTCTCTTAGATAATCTGTGCTTAAAAATGTCTACAAATAAGGCTTTAAAGAACTTTGTAGAGTAATATATTAATTATATATATATATATATATATATTGTTATACTGTGGGAGTTATAAAAACACACGCACCTGTTGGTTTTCACTTCAACCTATTTCAAATTTCCTGTTGATTGTTTATTGATTGTCACATTCTGTGTCCTACTCAATTGCTGATTTATTATTTTCTGCCCATCCTTTGTTCTGTCCTACACCGACAGGTGCGTGTGTTTTTATTGGCAGCATGACCCTCCCAAATTATAACAATATCTATTTCAACACACGTTTTCAGATAAGTAATCTTACAAAATATAAATTAAAAAACGAAGTATATATACATATATATATATGTGTGTGTGTGTGTGTGTGTGTGTATATATATATATATATATATATATATATATATATATATATATATATATATATATACACAATTAACCTTACATAGATCGATAACGAAGTATGGTTACGATGTATTATCATCACCTAGAAACGATCGTAAAGCAGTGAAGTATATTTCTAATGACTTGAATTTGTATTTCATTGTTTTAATTTATATATATATATACATATATATATATATATACATATATATATATATATATATATATATATATATATATATATGCGTGTGTGTGTGTATATGTGTGTATGTGTGTATATATATATATATATATATATATATATATATATATATATATATATATATATATATATATATATATATATATTAAGTGCATATCTAATTGTCTATATAAAATCCGTGTGTTAACATGTGTCTTTGTATGTATGTATGCGTTGGTTGGGAGTGTGTGTGTATGTGTATGGGTGAAATCTGAAACCTGTTAAAGTTTTATTTTTAGAACCAACTTGATATATAACAAATTTTCTCATTGAATATAAAATTTAAATGAAATTCTGTTTCAACACCACTAGCTGAATAATGAATACTAATTTATCAGATACTCCTTACATAAAATATGATTTAGTTTCCTTATATGTTTGAATCTAAAAATACTTCACAAAACAATAATCTCTTTAAACTTATCCGTCAGGAGGAAATAAAATCTCAATCATTCCTCATAGTGTATTAAGATATAGTAGATTTGTCTGACATCATGATGACACTAAGAGATCATCAATTTACATAACAATACAAATATTTGAAGATTCTGTCATTGTGATTTAACGATCTCATCAGTATTTATAACATTACAAAATGTTGATGAGATAACGTGGCTGAATAGAAAAAGATATGAACAAATTAGATAACTATAAATTCAGAACACCCACCACGTTGGAATCGGAGTAGGTTTAATAAATATCTTTCCTCTGCGTTAGAGATATTGATTATAAAATGCGCCTCTGTGTAGTATCTTGAACTCTGTTCTGACCAATACAATTTCTATCGATTAAGCAACAATGGTGTATGTATATGATCGCTGTATTCAAGAGGAAGAAAGAAAACTGAGTGTAGTGCAGTGCTAGATCTGTTGAAGGCGACATCACTCTAAGTGGGACGTGCAGTGTCACCAAGTCGGTGTAGGACACCACGGAATCGAAGGCGCTCGGCAAGGTTCTAAAGGAAAATGAAGTGGTAGCACGATCAAAATTGTATCAGGACAATTCAAGCAAAGAGGGAGTGAATAGCAATTGGAATGCATCAAGCAACCACAGCCTTCTGCTTGGCGTGCTATAGCACCAACGTTCCTGGGAGGACTCTGAGCGACAAAGACGTTCAATAGCCACTCTCTTTCGAACTTTAGGCATAGGGCCGATGGACAAAATCCAGGAATCCTTGGTAGGGATTTTCTTATATGTGTAAAGTATATCCTACATCTATCGAATTTGATATGTTGGGCTCCGAATATAGCTGGTACATTTCTAGCTTTCATATCAGTTCATTTTTTATTCATATATATTTAAAACAGCAAAAAAGAAAATAACTTCAACTTTTCTGCTACCGAATTGTTCACAATAATCGCCCCAAACAAAGAATATCTCGAAACACACGCATTAAACGCTGACAACACCCAACAATTATATATATCTGTGATTAAACACAGATTGCTTAAGCGACTTTCCAGATATGAATTGTTACTGTCGGTACCTACTCTCTCTTTCTTCTTCTCATACTACCGTTAACTTCATTATTCTATTTGAAGTCTCGCGGCATTCGTCCTCGTATTGTTATTATTTTTATAATTTTTTATGTTATTGCTGTCATTATATGTAGTGACCGAAATCGAAAAGCTAAAAAAAAACAAAATTGGTGTCTGACTGTTTACCGAAGTTCGTGACTGAACAACATCTGCAGCAGTTCCGGAAGCATTTGATAGTGTATAATATGGTGGTGTTTGTTGCTGCGCGGTTTGATGCTGTTTCTGTCGTCATCTTGTTCTTTATACAGAAAATCTGCTGTTTGCAAGCTTGCGTGTATACACACACACACGCGCGCGCGCACGCATACACACACACACACACACACACACACACACATACACACACACACACACAGACACACACACACACACATATATATATATATATATATATATATATATATATATATATATATATGAATGATGACTGCTCCCTCGTTATCGAGTATGGCCATTGCACGATATAACATTATTGATAATTAAATTATTAATTAATTCTATTGTGCAATGCCTGTGCGTGAAGATATTTTTTAAAGTGAGGAAAGACTGTGCACTGAGCTAATTCCACTCTCTGATCGACAGTAGCTATAACCCGAAAAGAAGAAAAGATCAACATCATCGGTAACTACTGAACTGCAGGTTTTATGTCGGAGTTATCCCAGTTTCCTTAGTTGCCTTCTTCTAGAAGAATGCCCTGACAAAATCCTTCACTCCTAGTGATTTAACCGCGCAATACCTGTGTATATATATATTTACACACTTTTGGATGGCCGTTGACTCTCATGAGTTCTTCCGCCCTTTGTATATATATATATGTATATATAAAATGAGATTAATATCCCCACGGGTACTAAGTACCCATGGAAATATATAGGGTGTCTATAATATATTTGTTGTTCAATGGTATTAATTTGAGATACCAGAACTATAAAATTAAGATGAGCGGAATAAGTAAACATTAAACAATCTTCTATATAAATTAAAATACGATTTAAATATTTACCTATCCAAAATGCTTTTGCCGACGGTTGCGCCTCACGAAAGGACTTCCAATTGAAAGATCGGCTCTTCAGGAAACTATTTCCATTCTATAGGACGTAAAGTCTCACAGTTTGTAAATATATCGCCTACTGCAGCTAGCGTAAGGTCAGGTCGTTAAATGACCCATACATAAACTGGTCGTTAGTAAAAGCGGAAATATTATAGACGTGTTGTATATGTATATATATATATATATATGTCAGGTATGTATATATATATATGTTATGTCAGGTCACCAGTTGGTGCTACTGGTAACATGTATCCCAGTACAACCTGTCTCATGGTCGGGTCGTTGGCGACTAAACTGGCAACCCCACCAAGGTTTCTTGGTGAGGAGGGTGACTTTGGACATCCTGCAGGACTAAAAACAAAACCTGTCAAAGGGCAAAGGAGCTCTTAAGAGTCAATGGCCATCCAAAATCACCGGGAGAGATGACCCCTTAGCCTTTGTCAAGGCAGAATTCTAAGAGAAGGAAAACTCTGATATAACACCTGCAACCCTGATGGTATCCAATGATGTTGACTTGTTCTTCTTTTTGCTAAATATCATCTTGGTTCAGAGAGTGGGACTGGCTTTGTGCAGTGCCTTTGCTCATTATAAAAGCTTCACGGCACAGGCATTGCTTTACATCTGGAGATCTCTCTGCACTTGTCATCACATGGTACCATGGGCCCAGCACTATGTGTCAATAATTGTCACAAGTGTAGTGTTTGTACCAGAGTTTTCAAGTCGCTGGCTGGACTAAAAAGTCACACTCTTTCAGCCCATCGGTAGGGGTTCTCCTACATGGATGTAAAGTAGTGGCCGTACTCGAAAACGAGTTGGCAGCCACCATATATATATGTATATATACATACACACACATATATACATATACATATGTACGTTTGGATATATCGACAGAAACATGTTGATTGTTCCTCAAAGCTAGTGTTGAACAAACAGGTGACGATAGGTCACCTGCATGGCACAGGTTCAAATTTGTTTACAAACGAATATAACATTATTATTATTGTTCGATATAACCCAAACCTACATATTTATATATGTATGTATGTATGTATGTATGTATGTATGTATGTATGTATGTATGTATGTATGTATGTATGTACGTATGTATGTATGTATGTATGTATATATATGTATGTCATATATATATATGTATGTGTCAGGTCACAAGTGGGTGCTACTGGTAACATGTATCCCAGTACAACCTGTCCCATGGTCGGGTCGTTGGCGACTAAACTGGCAACCCCACCAAGGTTTCTTGGTGAGGAGGGTGACTTTGGACATCCTGCAGGACTAAAAACAAAACCTGTCAAAGGGCAAAGGAGCTCTTAAGAGTCAATGGCCATCCAAAATCACCGGGAGAGATGACCCCTTAGCCTTTGTCAAGGCAGAATTCTAGGAGAAGGAAAACTCTGATATAACACCTGCAACCCTGATGGTATCCAATGATGTTGACTTGTTCTTCTTTTTGCTAAATATCATCTTGGTTAAGAGAGTGGGACTGGCTTTGTGCAGTGCCTTTGCTCACTATAAAAGCTTCACGGCACAGGCATTGCTTTACATCTGGAGATCTCTCTGCACTTGTCATCACATGGTACCATGGGCCCAGCACTATGTGTCAATAATTGTCACAAGTGTAGTGTTTGTACCAGAGTTTTCAAGTCGCTGGCTGGACTAAAAAATCACACTTGTTCAGCGCATCGGTAGGGGTTCTCCTACATGGATATAATGTAGTGGCTGTACTCGAAAACGAGTTGGCAGCCAGTATATATATGTATATAGGAAAAGAGTCAGGACCCCCGACGGCTGAGCTCCGGCCGTTTCGACAGCTAAATCCGTGTGTGGGGGGGGGGGGGGTGTCATTGCTTTTTTTCCCTGTGGCGTTAAAGTCTATCAAGACGCCCAATTTAATATGACTACTTAAATCATGAGAAGTACTGGGAGCATTACTGTTACAATTATATGGGCCAATTTTGTAGCAGTAGCTTTTCTGGAACCTCACCATGCATTAATAATCTTTAGTCAATAGGGCCTTGGATTGAATACCTCAGGATTTCTTCTGACTCGCTATGCTCTGAGTTCAAATCACGCCGAGTTTAGTTTTTCCTTTTTTCCTTTCGGGGTCGATAAATAAATTACCAATACAGATTCTTTTCTTATCTCCCTTTATCACTTTCTCTAATTTTTCTACCTCTTTTTTGAAAAACTTATCTATGTTCAGACATGGAGACGGATGGGTTCCACTAAGTTTTAATGCATGTGAAAAAGCGTGTGTCAGGAGGGCACTCCTATAACTACATCAAAGGTTAAGATCCCTTTCTTTTTCTCTTTCCTTTTTTAACATCCATGGATTCCAATACAACATATAGCATCTTAACATGCACACAATCTATTCATCGCTGAGACGCACATCTTTAAAATTATATTTATATATAGTCTGTCCTTGCTGTCCAAGCTACATCCACTCTTTACTTATACTTTATTCGGAAAGCTGATATCTTGAAATATATTGATCCACTCTATTCTAACATTTAGATATCAGCAACAAATTTAATTCAGCTCAAATATTTTTTCCCCATTTTTCAACACATATTGCTTCCTACAACAACTTTCTGGCCATATATTTTCCTGTTACTTCAATATCTATTTCAATCGACCTTTTCTCCAAAGTCTTTATCTTCAGTGATACTAACCCTCACAATACAACTATCATTCTCAACCTGTACAGATGGCGCCTATCTATAAACTGACACGCTCACAATGTACTTTTCCTTATACGTATTTCTGACCGACAGAGAGACATTTCAAACACTCTCCATTTGTTTCTCACCTCCAAACCAAACCTCTACATTTAGTGTTGCCTGACCATTGCCGTATTTTGACTATCAATCATTCACCCATGTTTTACAAAACGTCCCTAGTATGGCTGCCATGCCATTAGATTTGTCGGTGTTTCTCTCTCTCTCTCGCTCTCTCTCTCTCTCTCTCTCTCTCTCTCTCACTCTCTCTCTCTCTCTCTCTCTCTCTCTCTCCCTCTCCCTCTCTCTCTCTCGAAATACACACACACGCATATATATATACATCAATATATAAAGGTACATACATACATATATACATGTTGATTGTTACTTCTTGCCAGAAGAATGCTATCCCTTCATTGAACATTGCACGGTCATGTGCATGCAGGTGACTTTTCAGACCCACTTTTCAGACCCACATGCAGAAACGTTCACAGATGTGACACTCATGTTTATTAACCATGTGTAGTCAGTCCACCAGCTGACTTGCAAATTAAGCCACACTCACTGCAAATGTGCCGTGAGTGTGTGACAGTAGAACCATCTCACAGTTGGTTCAATTTCTTCCTGGCTCGTGTGATATCAGATGGTTAACAAAACTAGCTCGTGTTAGAGGAAATCGGCCACATACATTGCACCTCAAATCTTTCTACATTTTTGCAGGCATTTCACTTGCGTCCTGCTTACGAAGTGAACGCTTCAAAACAGCATGCTCCACTCGCTTTTTCTCAAAGACATCACATCCATATTTGATGATCTTTCTCCATGAGTCATTCTCTCTCAGTTCTCCATATCAATCTTCAGAGCTTTAAGATTGTCTTTTAAGACATCCTTAAACCGCTTCTTTGGTTTATGTTGTGGCCTTTTCCCTCTGGTCAGTTTCCCATAAAACAGTTGTTTAAGCAGCCTTCCATCCACCATCCTTACCACATGACCAGCCCAGCGCATCTAGTTCATAATAATCCTCCTCTCAATACTGGTGCTACCCGCTTTCTCAAGTACCACAGCATGAGGTGTGTAAGAGGACACTTGATGTTTAGGATGATGTGTGTACAATGTTGGTGAAATCGTTCCATCTGCCTGATATGATGCCTGCAAGTTGCCCACGTTTCGCATCCATATAGCAGGGCTACAAGAACACAGGCCTCATACATAGAGAGCTTTGTGTTTTTCGTGATTCCCTGATTTGACTAGACTCGCTTCCCGAAGACAAGACTTGCTTTCGCAATCCGGTGATCTATTTCTGCATCAAGGGTACCATCTCTACTAAGTGTACTTCCGAGATACACAAAGCTGTCCACCACCTCAAGTCTTTTTCCTCTCACGAAAACGTCTGCTCCCACATACACTTTCCCAACTGGTGAAGTGTACATGACCTTTGTCTTTGTTATACTAATATTTAGCTCAAACACAGTACATGCATTGGAAAAGATGTCCAATATCAACTGCCTGTCCTCTACTGTGTGAGATACAAAAATCTGCATCATCAGCATACAGGAACTCCCTAACAAGTGTGCCAAAAACCATTTTAGATTAAATACTTTGCAAGAATACACCGATTTCGAAATCATGGAAGGCATATGTCAGCAGTACGGCAAAGTAGATGGAGAACAGAGTGGGTGCAAGTATGTCGCCTTGGTCAACAACGTTTTCCACTGAAATTGGCTCTGAAAGTGTCCCATTGAAGTTCACTTTTGCTTTCATATCTTGATGGAGTTTTCTGAATATTCCAATAAACTCATGAGGGCATCTAGGTTTCCCAATATGACCCATAATGCACTACGATAAACAGTATCAAAGGCTTTGTTAAGGTCCACAAAAACATACATACATACATACATTGAAAACGTGCTCTGTTATAGAGATCAGCTGTCCACTTGATGTCAACGTTGTAGGAAAAATACAAGAGAAGGATGACATCTACGGATCGTTGATGAGGAGTTTGCAGATCCAGTATCCAAGATATATTTTCAGCTTCATACCCATCATTTTGGAGCTACAGGTTGGACCAAAGTATATCTGAACTTGGATTTGTGGACAAAGAACGCAGCTCCCTAATTCATAGACTACAAATGGTTGCGATAGCTGGCACCTTCAACATTTGCAAAACATTCTTGCAATTCAAGGGATGACAATTTCTTTTCTTTTACAACCTTGCCACCAGGAAGGTGGCCGGTGTAGAATGTACTCGAAATTAAGAGAAAGAGAAACATACATACATACATTAGGAGTTCGCAGTCTCTAGTAGGGTTGAATTTAGTTGCACCCAATATAATCATTGTTGCTGGGTATATTTTGTTATTTAGCATATCGATTTTCGGGTTTGTTTCGTTGCAAAGTATTTCTTAGGAAAGAGTTTATATTTAGCTCTCACTCCCTAGAAAAGATTGTTCATTCTTAGCGTGGTAAGCTTTTTTCTTGTGGAAGCTGTTTCTTCTACTTATTACATTTATCATAAATGTTTATTTTTCTATTTACTTCTAGAATATTATTTTCGTTGTAATGGTGCTTAGAAATCGAAACAGACGTTTCCATGGGTACTTACTCTGTGTTTATATTTGGTTTTGTCTTTGATCTTTCCGTGTGTTTCTTTTGCTCTGAGGAGTTGTCTATATCATTGTTTTGACAGTGTTTATGATACTATAGGGAATCATTTGTTTTATGAGACCAGTTATGTTTCACTTTGGACTGCATTGTAATAGTTTGTCAGGTATTTCTATATGTTTTGTATGCGTAGTCGCTTCTTTTATTTTATTGCCTGTGTCTATCTTCGTTTCTTATATAGTTTTATTGTTCATTATATTGGTTCGCAAATATATTTGTGTTTGTTGTTGTTTGTTTCACATCGGTTTTCCTACTACAAATCGCGTATACCTCTTTTATCTATTTTTATCGTATTATATATTCTGTTATATATATTCTGTTATATATCGTATTATATATTCTGGTTGAGCAAACATATTCTCAGACATTCTAATGTTAACCATCATGTCTAATACTTTCAGAATTAGTGTATTCTAGACTACATTGTTCTATAGCGGCTAAGAAGAAGTTTCAAAGATATAACTGATATCTCAAGTAACCTATAGAGTGACCCTCATCTGCTCGTATATGTTGTTTGTAAGGAGAAAGTGTAGTATCTACAGAACACATTTAGATATTATTCCACTTGTTTTCAATTTGCCGCTGGATGAAGAGCTTCAGCAACTATGCAGGTTTTATACCAGCCTGTTCAAGTAGGTCACGTGTGCGTTGGACAGGGTAAGGATTTTTAAATCAGGACGCATATGTCCAATGCATATTCCGCAAGGAAATTATTTCTACGCTCTACCAATTCCGCTAGTCTAACGATTAATACGTTATTTCCTCGACATGAAAGGATGAAAGGCAAAGTTGTCCTTCATGTGATTTGAACATATAGAGCAAATAATGTTGACAAGTACCATGAAGAATTTAATCTGACAACCTTATGACTCTGCCTATTCGCCACCCTTTCCGTTTCTATTCTGGTGATGGCATCATGACAAGCGGTATGCCTCAGATATTTAAGCTCGGCAGACCCCATCCCTCGTCAGGTCTTAACACAGCTAATTCCTTTCTTCCTTCCAGAAAGAGGAGGGTGAGAGAGAACATAAGAAGAAGGATGAATGGCTACCTAATGGTGGACTGGTACTTTATTTATCGACTTTGGAGGATTGAGACGCGAAGTTGACATCTTCATGAAATCTGTAATATATATATATATATATATATATATATATATATATATATATATATG
>OZ024745.1:58197071-58207071 GCA_964016885.1 Eledone cirrhosa
ATAGTTGTCATGGTAGGTTTGTATATCTCGATTTATCCTTTTAATTGAGTTCTCTGAACCATACTATTTTTAGTCAGTATTTTATTCACGCTGGCGGTTTCTGTCCCTTGTGATTTAAACGCATAGGGTTATATATATGTGTTCGTCTCTCTTTACTGTGTTATAAGGCTCGGAATTTTTTTTTCTTGAGCTAATTTAATTATAAGGGCCTATTGTGAGTTTTTAACTCAATATATATTTTTGTTATATATATAAATATGTGTGCTGTGGGGGAGGGAGTTTATACATATAGTTATTTTTATAGATAGTATCTGAGCAATTTAAAATCAGACATATATCTTAAGCCTGAATGCAAAGTAAAATAGCCAATTCCCCTACTGAGAATATTTTCTAAGTGGAAGTAAATTTCTATATGCTGCTTTCTTAGTTCTGTAGACAAGGACTTCATTACTCTCAGACTTAGAATATAACTGATTTATTTTATCACTTTTTATTATTTTTGTCCATTTTGCGTTTAATTATCAGAGTTCTTGGTCTGCCGATTTAGAAAATATCTACTACAGTTTTTCACTTGGTATTATGTTCAGTGCTTTCTCTAGGTGTTTTGGGTACCTATGCAGTTTCATCAAAGCACAGTAGCCCTTTAGTTTACTTTCCCTTGATCCAGTAGAATACGCATGTGTTGATAGCTGAAAGAAAGACGGACCACTCAGACTTTAGATCTCCTCTCTACTGTTAATAGAGACAAAATAACACTTGTGAAATATAGCACACAACTTTTCTCAAATCTCACTGAACCGTCATTAGAATAAGAAGGAAACATTAGACAATGTAGTTCTACATATTAAAAACGATGAAATGATAATTTCTAGAGTACCTTTGGTGATAGATATACTCAAATAGGATTGTGTTTGGACTAAATAGCAACAAAGTGGAATGAAGTGGAGCTTTTGCAAGTTAGACCTTGTATCCACGGGCACGACGTCAAACAGGTGAGATTATAAACAATGCAGACCTCAAACCGTTTTTTACTAGACATCATTTGCATTTAGAGCTAACTAAAGGTATAGGAAAATAGAAACGTATTTAGGCGTGTCATTAAGATTTCTTCGATATTTCATCTTTAGTCGTTACATGTTTTGTCATATGATCTTCACAGTCACTACTTAACAGCCAGCAGATACCATACGTGGATGTAACTACTCACCATAAAGTGAGGAGTGTGTGTGTGCATTTCTTTATTTAATATGCTGTCTTCATATCTCTTCAAAATTACATGAATGTTCCTTACGGGGATTTTTTATTTAAATGAGGTGATTAGCACTAAATATATTACATTAAAACAAATCTTCAAAGGGTGCACTCCTCAGAGCTGTTGGATAAGGATCTCGATAACGCATCCACTCATTCATATTTACAAAATAATTATCTTCTTTAACATTACTACCTCAAGCAATTTCTTGGGGAAAATACTTTAATAATTCATCTAGCTCTGTTGACAGTAGCTTCTTTAAACATTGCAATAAATACTTGCATTTTTTCACAAGCATATTTTACTGGCGAAAACAAAAAGTATATATATATATATTAGAAAGTGAGGTTTTTTTTTACAAAATGAAAAATAACTGAGGTGTCCTACACAAGTGAAAGTATAAAGAAAAAAAGATGAAATCGAAAATGCAACTGGAGTCTTATTTTTTTTTTAAATATATATATATATTTATTTGGTTCCTTTACCGGTTCCGCAGTTCTTCTGCTTTTCAAAAGTAGAGTTGAGATGGAGAATCTGTGGTTTTTCTCACACATATAAATATATATATATATAAACATATATATATATATATATATATATATATATATATATATATATATATATATATATATATATATATATATATACACACACATACATATTTAGAGAGAGAGAGAGAGAGAGAGAGTGAGAGAGCAAAAGAGAGAGAGTCATGGTAGTGGTCTTGGTAGTGCTTTGGTTGAGTTTATCCAAGTCAAATAGAGGAAATGGGGGGACGGAAAGTGGTAAGTATATCCAGACAAGCAAGGGTAAGGAGAAGGAAGTAGTGAGAGTGGGCGTAGGAGTATTCAGTGGTAGGAGTTAATAGTAAATAGTGGGTTATATGAAAGTGAAGTATTAACAGTAAATAGTGGGTTATATACAAGTAAATTACCAGATGAATAAATACAGTAGATACATTCATTGAACTATGATACTTAACATTTGAAAATCCTGATATTGAGAAACCGGTTACGTTATTGTAAATAAATCATCTTAAAGACTCCAAGTTCATTTTCAACATACATACACACACATACATACACAAATATATATATATATACACACGTACGATATAGACACACACATATATTCATATATATATATATATATATATATATATATATATATATATATATATATATGTGTGTGTGTGTGTGTGTATATATATATACTTATAAGTAAGTAAATGTACACATACATATACATATGAGTAGTCATATTTGCATACCGAGCGAGTTACGTCTGACCGTGCCGAAAACTAAAAATAAAATGTACATATACATACTTACATTTTATGTAACAGCACAGCTGATACATAAATGTAAGTATGTATACGTACACATATAACTCACCCACACACACACACCGCAAAAAAAAATTTTCTCCACACGCCACCTACACCCACAACACGCTTAAACCCCACACACACGTGCTTACCACCACATATTTACACCCTCAGCCTCCCGATTCCTCTCTCCCCCCACCCCTCTATCCACACACGCACAGACACCCCGACCTAACCCCCCCCCCCCCACACACACACCTCTTCCTGAACATGCAACCCCGTTCTTCCCCCAACCCTTACTTTCACATACACACACACACACACGCACGTACACCTACACACACACACCACCTTCAGCCCTCCCCGCTCGGACACCCCGTCTCCCTCTCCACACTCCACCCGCCACCACCCCTACACACCCCACACCCTTCCACCACCTGTTTTACCCCCCTTTTAATTTCAGTTTATTTTGATCATGATTTTATATTTAATTTTATTTCATTCCTTGTATTTTGATCATGCTTTATTTTTATTTTTATTTTTAATTTCCTTTCGCTATATGTCTCTCCACCACTCCCCTACACACCCTTTGAACTCTGTTCCCACACACTTCTCACCTGAGGAAGGGCTTATGCCCGAAACGTCGTTCCCCACCACCACCCCACTCTCCAGAGCGTGAAATTAATAAACATTCGTTGTACTGCCTCTCTGTTTTGTTCCTGTTCAAATTTTTCCATTATATATATATATATATATATACATATATATATACAAACTAACATCTATATACATATGGCTTATATACGTATGGCTTATATCGAACATTAATAATTGTTTCTACTTTTGGCACAAGGCCAGCAATTAACCAGCGTATTACTGGTACTTTATTTTATCAACAATGTAAGGGTGAATGGCAAAGTTAACCTCGGCGGGATTTTTCGATTCGTTTGTAAACAAACGGCCCGATTAAAACTGTGCCGTGCCGACGACAAATTGTCATCCGCTTGTTCAACACTGGCTTTGAGGAATAATCAACATGTTTCTTGGATATTACCCTTCATCATGACTGTATACCTCTGTCAGTCTGCTGAACGGTTGAAAATATATAGTATTGTTTTAAGTACACATCGGCTGAGTAGCCTCATTTGCATACAATTTGTTATCGGCATGGAACAGCTTCTAATCGGGCCGTTTATTTACAAACGAATCGAATATTATTATTAATGTTCGATATAACCCATACTTACATATATATATATACGTATGTGTGTATATATATATATATATATATATATATATGTGTGTGTGTGTGTGTGTGTGTATATATATATATATATGTGTGTGTGTGTGTGTGTGTGTGTGTGTGTGTACGTATGCATACTTACATTTATGTATCAGCTGTGCTAGCGCGAGAAATAAAATTCTACTTTTATATATATATATATAACGAAGGAAGTGTGGTAAGGAACCAGATGGACCATAACGCACCAAGGTACTCAATACTTACGGTAGTAGAGTGGGTAATAGGAAAATGTTTAACCCCGACGGCAGATCTCAAGCCGTTTCGAGTCCAGAAATAGCCGTCGAAACGGCTTGAGCTCTGCCGTCGGGGTCATACATTTTCCTATTACCCACTCTACTACCTTAAGTATTGAGTACTCTGGTGCGTTATGGTCCATCTGGTTGCTTACCACAATTCCTTCGTTATACACATATACATATATATATAAATAAAAGATCTGCTGCATACGAATGTTAATATTGAGTACTTCAGCATTAACATGTAGTAAGTAATAACTCTTGTAGAAGTGATATACAACGACATAAAGGCATACAATATAGTAGAAGATTCTGAAATTGAATAGACTAGAAGAATGGCTTTTATACTACAACTAACCATGTCACTCGTTACTTCTCTTTCCACCTCTCTTTCGACACACGATAATCGTATTGAAACATTTTATTTAAAGATATACGAAGTTTTCCTCTTGTGAATCTAATAAACAAACCTGGAGGTTAATGCATCTGTCTGAAATACATGATATGTTCGCAAGTGTTGATAACAGGGAAATGACATTATACGCTTAAATATCTGTATTTATGTAACATTGTCTGTCACTGTCTTTCTCTCTTTCCACTTCTCCCCCTCCCCCTCAACTCCTCTCTCTCCCCCTACATCTCTCTCTATCTTTCTCTTCCCCCCCTCTCTCTTTCTCTCTCTCTCTCTCTCTCTCTGCGTATGTATGGATATAGGTATGACCATATACATACATACATACCTTCATACATGCAAACATACATACATAAAACTCATAGTCAACCGAAAGCCACTTAGACTGGGAAATAATAGTGTTCATATATGCTTTAATATCTTAAAATCTCTCTCTAACTTTCAAATACAATGTTGACTGACATATATCTACCCAGATCATAACAGCAAATATATATATATATATATATATATATATATATATATATATATACGTGTGTGTATTTACATGTTTCTATATGTTTACATATGTCTGTTGCTGGGTATGTAAACAGGACAAAAGAAATACGAATATTCCTGTAAAATTGATTTTCGGATCTTATTGGACCCTCATCAAAAGACATTACCCAATCAGCCACAAGGAAACTTGTACTTGATGAGTATATATACCCATTCGCTCTTAGTATTATTCTGAAATTGACATACTAATTTGCATCTAATTAGCGCTTGTTTTGGGTAATTAATTTACAAAGAAATATATATATATATATATATATATATACAGGAAAATGTTTAACCCCGACGGCAGAGCTCAAGCCGTTTCGACGGCTATTTCTGGCCTCAGAAATAGCCGTCGAAACGGCTTGAGCTCTGCCGTCGCGGTTAAACATTTTCCTATTACCCACTCTACTACCCTAAGTATTGAGTACTCTGGTGCGTTATGGTCCATCTGGTTCCTTACCACACTTCCTTCGTTATATATATATATATACTAGCAGACGTACCCGGCGTTGTTCGGGTATTAAATAGCAGTTATGTATACCATTTATGTCAATGCTTCAGTGCTGCTTCGAAAACTATACTTTTACAAAATCATCGTCTTTTTCCAAAAGGGGGTTCATGCCCCTAGCGGTCCCCTACTCAATATGTGCTAATGCTGAGAGTTCACATTCATCTGGAGAACAAACGTAGCCCGTGTGTCAAGTTTTGTGAAAATCGGTTGCGAACTCCAGAAGTTATGACGTTTTGTTGCATTGCACTGCAGTTCTACAGTCGACTCCAAGGAAGTAGTTAAAGGTGGTTATCTGCCGGGAGGCCCTATAATCAATATCTGGAAAAATGAAAGTGCCCATGACCATCCGGAGTACATAAGTAACCTATGTCTTAAGTTTGGTGAAAATATTGTAGAAATACATAAGGTTTACACACACGCGCGCGCGTGCTTGTGTGTGTGTATGTATGTATTTGTGTGTGCGTATGTATATGTATGTGTATGTTCGTCGGCGCATACGTATGTACTGGCCTAAGTCTTCACTATTTACTTTTACTATGTTAAGGCAAAGTTAAAATCCCGTCGAGGTTAACTTTGCCTTTCATCCTTACGGGGTCGATAAAATAAAGTACTAATAATGTACTGGGTAATTGCTGGCCTTGTGCCAAAAGTAGAAACAACTATTTTAATAACCTGTCATTTTCGTTTACAATCATATTTACATCATTCTTAAACTTCGGGGCAGGAAATCATTCGGTTATTTTAAATACAATATTAGTCTAACGACTCCATTTACACCATAAACTTGGTCTTGTCTTTGCATGAAATTGTTCTTCTCGGTCCGCTGCGTCGTTTATACGTAACATAAATAGATAAGCAAATAGCGCCATAAAAGGGAAATAACTCGTCTCTCATCTCTATTTATACATTTGAACTGAAAATCAATACATTACAAATTCGATTTTTGCACTTAGCGTGGGTCGATTTGAAAATATTTTTGACTGATGTCTCCGCCGGACCTTCATCTATAAGTGTAGCAATTTCACCGAAATTTGAACGTAGGGTATAGGAGGAGATGTGTGCCGACGGTTTTAGTAAACAGACAGACAGACAACCTCAGTTTATATATATATATATATATATAACGAAGGAAATGTGGTAAGGAACCAGGTGGACCATAACGCACCAAAGTACTCAATACTTGAGGTAGTAGAGTGGGTAATAGGAACCAGTAAGACCCCGACAGCTGAGCTCAAGCCGTTTCGACGGCTAATTCTGGTAATATGGTTGAAAACAGATATTGCTCACATTTGCACTATGCGTCTTTTATAACATCTAACTATATAACTTACTCAGGCTTCTGAATGTTTACGGATTTAATCGTGGCCGGTGACAAGTATTTGCAAGCCATACATAAATCTCATTATTGTGACTAAGTCTATTTGTCAATAAAGACGATGAAGTTACTAGTATCCTGAAAATTCAACTAATATCTGGTATCAATATATATATAAATATATATATATAAATATATGTATATACATGTGTGTGTGTGTGTGCGTGTATGTGTGTGTGTGAGTGTGTGTGTACATATTAGCGCCTGAAGGAGGACATTTGTACCTTGAAACCTTGCGCAGCGCCTTTGTTCTGTGTATGAACATAAATAATATATATATATATATATGTGTGTGTGTGTGTTGAAGCATACTTAGTTCTCTTTGCAATCATGAGTCAGCGGATTTGATTCTATTGCGTAGCTTCTGGAAGGAGTATATTTCACCATATTCTTTGCTTTACCCAATCTGCCGGTCACACTCCTGGCTAAAAGAGCAACGTGAAATAGAGTGTCCTGCTCAAGGACATAACGCATCGCCCAGTGTAAGAAGTGAACTCCCAACGTCACGATTGCTAATCCAACGCTTTAACCACTAAGCCAAGCGCCTTCACTGCTTATGCTATAATTGAATCAATAGGTAACTTTTCTTACAGTCTTAGACGAGAAACATATATTGAACAAATGTATGTTAAAATGAATCAAAGAAGTTGTCGTAAGTGCAATAAGCATGTTCCTTAACCCTGTTCAGTCAGAAGATAAACCTGCCTTTTGTATTCTTTTTATTTGGTGTTAATTTTAATACAACTAAATATGCCATGATTCTGAATGAAAACAAAAGCATTATATACAAATACACACACACCGGCCACAACTAAATATGGAATGATACGCGATGTCTAACAGCCACGGCGGTCAGAATGGAGAAGGCGTTTCCCCGGAGGACAGCAAGGGAGACGCGCTGGAAAAGCCACTCCAACTCGCGGGCCTCACACCTGCGGCTGACCAGCTCAGCGCCTATGGTGGTGAGTAGGGGGGTATCCCTAGGGCCAAGGACACCAGAAGTATCCACTGCCAGGTGTACAACCGCAAACCTGTCGGATAGCGACCGGTATTTGTGGAGTTTAGCCTCCTCAGCCCGACGTTCAGCAGAACCCGGGTTAATCGCAGACTGCACCAAGTTGCGGCTGCAGAAAGTGTCGGTGCAAGTGGCATCCCAGACGAGGGGTTTGCCATCTTCCATCAAAATTTAAAAAAAAAAATTACGTTAAAAAAAACAACTAAATATGCTATTTTCGAATCTTAATAGTAAACTTTGCTATGATATCTATATCAGAATGGAAAGTAGGATTTACTATAATAGTTTATGAAGTCATCATATAAAGAAAAACCACACCCGGTGGAATTGTTGGGATTTTCTGCCCAAAGACGAATTGATGTAATGATACGTCCTTCACACAGACATTTAATTGTACGTCATTTCAGAGTGTATACATGATTTATAACAGTATTTTAAGGCGGGGTAAGGTTAAAGTGTTGTTTTATGCCGTTTACATCATTCTCAATATTACGTTCATTCTGTAGGCAGCGAGCGTCTTATTTTAGCTTATTTTTGTAGGAAACTGCATCAAAAATGTTTCTTTTTCAATATTCGTTTTTAATACATCTATAATTTTAGTTTGGCATGAACCGAACTTTGTAATGTTGAATTGTTGTGATATGCTGTATGAAGAAGGAATTTTTAAATAGTGATTCTACAAATCACTGTTTATTAGGGGTTTACTTTATGAGTTAAAAATATTTGTTCATGCATAAAAAACCTTAAATATATGGAACAGTTGATTTCTATTTTCCTAGGCTAAAAACGTCTATCACGCTGAAAGTGCCTTTCATTAACTTGCAATTATCAATTGAAATTATTCTCAGAGAGAAAACTATCGAAATAGACCAATGAATGAAAGAGTGGATAGAGTTCTTTGCATAATTCAGGTTATAGACGATAGAATGACCTCCAGTACACTTCCTCTACAAATCTGAGCAAAGCATAGAATAAACTATATACATAACATTATGTAAAGATAGTTAAAGTTTAATTTAAAGGCCAACAAAATGTCTTTGTTCCAAATACGCCTGGCTGAGATCCACCATTTCTGCATTTGCTATGAATTGATTGAATGAGACAATCTATTTTAGAATTAATATGCTCTTTAGTGAAAAGCTGCGTGTTTCATATAACTTAATAGCAGGAAACATTCAGCACCAGTCGATATGAATGTACAAAAATGTCTCAACTATTCTTGAATAATTTACTTAAAGTTTACTGTAGAAACAATTCTCATATTTACAGTGAATTAGATTTAACTCACTATCGGAATTCGATAACAACCATTCTAGAAATGTTACTTACAAGAGACTAATCTTTTACCCACGAGAATATTTGTTTTTCATTTACTGAATATGAAACTGGAGTAAAGTTGTAAGCATCGATTTTATCTGTCATTTGAGACATCCTGGCAGCATTAATAATATGATTTCATATTTTAATAATGTAATGTTTAGCATACTTCTATAATCAAAAAGTGATTTTTAATTCAATTCCTGTCAGGATAGAAGCATTGACATATTTTTTCCTGTGAAATATATTGAAAGAAAATTACATAGGAAACAATATTTCATTATTACAAGAAAATGTGTTTTGTGTGAAAGAATTTCTGTAAAAGAAAAAAGAATGATAAATAGGAAAAAAAGTATCAGAAAAAAAAGAGAATTGCCTTTTCAGTTTGTATTGAGAAATGTTAGTTTAAGAGCACTGATAAGATTTGAGCTTACAAAACCTTACTTGCTAATAACAGTGTTTCCCTTTGGGTTATTTCGTAATATAATCTAACATTCACTTCAAAGCAAGGATATTTTTATATTCAATTTGTATTCATATCAGAATTTAGTATGAGATTCAATAAACATTTATTGGTTTTGACTAGATCAAATTGCCTATAATGTAAGTGAAATGGCGTTGATAATGTACGTTCTAGAGTCATTGTAATGAAGTGTTGCGCAACAATATTCAGGCATAAAAAATAATGCATCGTGGGTCCAACTAATCAGGT
>OZ024745.1:58212071-58234571 GCA_964016885.1 Eledone cirrhosa
TAATTGGATAACAATAAATTCTCCAAAACCTCTGACAACCTTCCACTTTCACTCTTCCTCTCATTCGTTCTCTCTCTCTCCCTCCCTCTCTCGTTCATCAACTTCATACGGACATATATATCTATGTGTGTGTGTGTGAGTGTTTGTGTGTGTGTGTGTGTGTATATACACCCCCCACACACACACATATCTATATGTATATGTATATATATATATATATATATATACATACATACATACATACATACATACATACATACATACATACATACATACATACATACATGGTAGCTGCCAACTCGTTTTCGAGTATGGCCACTACTTTATATCCGTGTAGGAGAACCCCTACCAATGCGCTGAACGAGTGTGGCCTTTTAGTCCAGCCAGCGACTTGAAAACTCTGGTACAAACACTACACTTGTGACAATTATCGACACATAGTGCTGGGCACATGGTACATACATACATACATACATACATACATACATACATACATACATACATACATACATACATACATACATATGGTGGCTGCCAACTCGTTTTCGAGTACGGCCACTACTTTATATCCATGTAGGAGAACCCCTACCGATGCGCTGAACAAGTGACTTTTTAGTCCAGCCAGTGACGTGAAACTCTGGTACAAACACTACACTTGTGACAATTATTGACACATAGTGCTGGGCCCATGGTACCATGTGACGACAAGTGCAGAGAGATCGCCAGATATAAAGCAATGCCTGTGCCGTGAAGCTTTTATAGTGAGCAAAGGCACTGCATAAAACCAGTCCCACTCTCTTAACCAAGATGATATTTACCAAAAAGAAGAACAAGTCAACATTGGATACCATCAGGGTTGCAGGTGTTATATCACATACATACATATTTACATACATACATACATACATACATACATACATACATACATACATACATACATACATACATACATACATACATACATACATACATACATACATACATATATATATATTCCCCTGCCCTTGATAAGCCCATTCCGGGCGAAACGTACGTAGGCGCACTGTTATATAAACATGGTCTAACGGTTTTAAACTCCTTGTATTCATTTCTTCTATAATCGCTCTGCTTATTTTTTCTCGCCCACTAAATATTTACGCCTCTAATATTTAACCCTGTAGGCACGAGTATTGAGCACACATGCATAAACTATTGGCAACTAAATATATGTATCGCCTATCTTTCCTTCTTTCTCTCTCTCGATACTTAATCATTCTATATATATAAATATATATATATATATATATAGAGAGAGAGAGAGAGAGATTTTGAGTTTATGTTGGTTGTATACCAACACTCAGTATGCAGGCTGGAGCACTCGACGAAGTGCGCAGGTTGGTTTGGTTACTCCGGAGTAGTCTAAAATAAAGTTAAATAAAAGTCAAATGATTAAAATTTAGCTTCGTTTATTACTGAAATATATATAGCAGTAATAAACGAAGCTAAATTTTAATCATTTGACTTTTATTTAACTTTATTTTATATATATATATATATATATGTGAAGTAATTCCGTCGGAAAAGTCCAGGAAAAATGAGTGCTCTATGTAGGTAGCAGAGCTTAATAAGGCAATTATTTCGTTTACCAGTGGTTTCTTAAAAGCAAAGAAATGTTGCTTTCAATCATCAGAATGAAAAAATCCTGGTGTCTAGGATTTTTTCCAGGATTTGTTCATTCTGATGATTGAAAGCAAATTTTTTTTGCTTTTAAGAAACCACTGGTAAATGAAACAATTGCCTTATGTTGTTTATTACATAACTATATATATATATATATAATTGGTGTTAGATGCTTTAAGCGGTTTTCGGTAGGCCGTTTGAGCACTCGATGCTCTCATAGAGCAGAGTATGATATCACAGAAAAAAGAGAATCAGTGTTGCGACGAATGGAATTTATATGTCCAAAGAATTCCTTTCGTCGCAACACTGATTCTCTTTATATATATATATATATATATATATATATATATATATACTAGCAGAATGGCCCGGCGTTGTTCAGGATTTGCTCTAGGGTTCTTATATATTTGATATATGATTATCTTTATCGAGCCTCGAGAAATAAATACGTTTGTTTATATTTTGTTATTGTGTATGCAAAAATATCTGTACACGAATATATATTTAGATAGGGAGAGAGAAGCAGAGAGAGAGACAGAGAGAGAGAGGGGGAGAGAGAGAGAGAATCCACAAGAATCAAAGTTATGTTCAAAGCATTTATTCACTTACAATTGTTTCATCCAAACCTAGGCTTGGAATCTTCGGAGCATTTTTTAATGCTTGTACATATAATTGACCTCCAAATCCAACGCAAGAGACATACAGATACATATATATATATTGATGTACAGTGGAGTGACATATATTATACTATACTATATTTGTATAGCAATTCAAATTTAAAATCAAAATTAAAATACATGCGGCAGATAACACAGATAATGCAAGGGGATAGTCCGATAATCAGATCTAGTAGATAGTGTATGCGTTAGTCATACATGGAGCATGCAAGTGTGTCTCATTTATATACGAGTATTGTGTGGCAAGGTATTACATGTAGTACAAGCACTTTAAACGGGTAAGCAAGAGTATTATGGTGGTTGTAGGGTATTTTTTGTATAGATCAAAAAAGTATGTGTGCAGAAAAAGAAAAAAGAAAAAGAAAAAGAAAAAGAAAAAGAAAAAGAAAAAGAAAAAGAAAGTTATAGTTTTCGCATCCACCACCATTTTCACATTCAGAAAAAGGAAGTTATAGTTTTCACATCCATCACATATGTTACGAGGAATTCGTATTGAATGTTTGATGTAGTAAATGGTTGTAACGTATTGAGGCTCAGTGTTATTTAATCCATATTTATAGAATAGGTTCTTTCTGCTGCAAGAATTTACAGCGGTTTATTATCCGGAAGTAGGTGTGTAATTAAGTGGAGTTAATGGGGAGGTAACTAGCTGATTCTCATAACTAAATTCATTGTTCTAACATACATTATATGGTGCCTCAATTGAGTCCCTTATATATATTTATATTTAATTTTAAATACAGTCTACTCTATCATATTGTATTAAAGGTATATATAGGAAGTTGATTACTCCTTATTATATAGCGCTATAATTGAATTTCCCAAACAAAGTGCTATATCGTTATATCAAAATTCACTGTAAATACAGTCTACTCTCAAAACATATCAAAGGACCAATTAGAATTTTGTCTACTTAACCCTTGGTAAGCTATGGAGCAGCGTACGGCTCTTTGCATGAAAAAATTAAATAGATTAAATACATTACAATGTCATTAATCTATCCATTAAGTTATACATGCATATATAATTCATATATAATTCATTGCACCACACTACATATAAGTTAGACAGATCCCTTATGTTAATAAATTAATCCTATATATATCTAATGTTATTACTCTATACATTTAATTACAAATGCATATATAATTCATTGTTGTATCTAGTATTTAAAGTTTATATGAACTGTATTATATTTCAGTCCGTATATAATTATAAGTAATTAAAAGTAATTATATTAAAAGTTGGTGTTTATGGGGATATTTCTAGGGTATCAAGTTATAGATAGATAGAATGATTTGTGTCGAGGAAAGGGTGGATCAGAGACTGTGGTGTAGTGGTGGAAGGCAAGCCCTTGAGGTGCGGTGTTAGAAGCGGTGATGAGTTCAAGTCTGACATTGTTATATATTAGGTTTAAAGCTTTGGATTATATATTAGGTTTAAAGCTTTGGATTAAATAACACTGAGCCTCAATACGTTACAACCATTTACTACATCAAACATTCAATACGAATTCATCGTAACATATGTGATGGATGTGAAAACTATAACTTCCTTTTTCTGAATGTGAAAATGGTGGTGGATGCGAAAACTATAACTTTCTTTTTCTTTTTCTTTTTCTTTTTCTTTTTCTTTTTCTTTTTCTTTTTCTTTTTCTTTTTTCTTTTTCTGCACACATACTTTTTTGATCTATACAAAAAATACCCTACAACCACCATAATACGCTTGCTTATCCGCTTAAAGTGCTTGTATTACATGTAATACCTTGCCACACAATACTCGTATATAAATGAGACACACTTGCATGCTCCATGTATGACTAACGCATACACTATCTACTATATCTGTTTATCGGACTATCCTCTTGCATTATCTGTGTTATCTGCCGCATGTATTTTAATTTTGATTTTAAATTTGAATTGCTATACAAATATAATATAGTATAATATATGTCAATCCACTGTTCATCAATATATATATATGTATATGTATGTCTCTTGCGTTGGATAGGAGGTCAATTATATGTACAAGCATTAAAAAATGCTCCGAAGATTCCAAACCTAGGTTTGGATGAAACAATTGTAAGTGAATAAATGCTTTGAACATAGCTTTGATTCTTGTGAATTCTATATAACTGCTCTGTAGAACAACTGATGTTCTTACATTGAGCTAGTAATAAATGACTGACCTTACCTGTTTGTAGTTTAAAATATACATAACTATAAAAAATTTAAAATATACATAACTATAAATAGTATCCTTAATATTATATATATATATATATATATATATATATATATATATATATATATATATATATATATATATATATATATAAGTTGTAATATAATGAAACGAAATTTCATTTCTCACTCTTAGTACGGCACTTACTTAAATGTAAGTATGTATGTATACGTACATACATATATGTATACAGACGTACAGTAGCATGCATATATATATATATATATATATACATACAGGTACACATATATATATGTACGTATCAGTTTAGCGAACGTTTATTATAACGCCCGCTTTGTTCGTTTGTAAACAAGCGAACAGCCTGATTTATGCCATACGGTGTTAAGGCAACCACGTCACCTTTTTGTTCAACACTGACACAGGAACGATGTACTAGTTTCAAGCTTGTTAGCTATCATCAACACCGTATACCCTTCTGCCAGATAGTTGAACGTTCGAAAGTATATACTTTCCTTATGAAAATTAACGGCTGAGCAGCCTAATTTGCATATCGAGTGAGTTCAGTCGGCCAGGCGTACCGAAAACGATAAGCTGTAATATAATGAAACGAAATTTCATTTCTCACTCTTAGTACGGCACTTACTTAAATGTAAGTATGTATGTATACGTACATACATATATGTATACAGACGTACAGTAGCATGCATATATATATATATATATATATATATATATATATATATATATATATATATACAGGTACACATATATATATGTACGTATCAGTTTAGCGAACGTTTATTATAACGCCCGCTTTGTTCGTTTGTAAACGGCTGCTCAGCCGTTAATTTTCATAAGGAAAGTATATACTTTCGAACGTTCAACTATCTGGCAGAAGGGTATACGGTGCTGATGATAGCTAACAAGCTTGAAACTAGTACATCGTTCCTGGGTCAGTGTTGAACAAAAAGGTGACGTGGTTGCCTTAACACCGTATGGCATAAATCAGGCTGTCCGTGTGTTTACAAACGAACAAAGCGGGCGTTATAATAAACGTTCGCTAAACTGATACGTACATATATATATGTGTACCTGTATGTATATATATATATATATATATATGCATGTTACTGTACGTCTGTATACATATATGTATGTACGTATACATACATACTTACATATATCTATCTATCTATATATATATATATATATATATATATATATATATATATATATTAAAATAACAGATTAAAGTTTAAGCAAAGAATCACTGCTTTCACACTTAACGGGATCTTCTGAAACTAAAAAGACAATCTGTGAACGCAGAAAATGAATCGCTGCTTTCACCCTTAACTGCTTTCACCCTTCTACCTAAAAGCAGTATGAAGTACACTAAGACTAACTGATGTAATCGTTGGCCTTGTTTGTTTATATTTTGTTTTTGTGTATGCAAAAATATCTGTCAGCGATGCATGTGATTATGTAATCGCCAGACTGCTGTTTACATGCTTAAATTATCATATGTATGTTGTTTCTGTATGTATACACTTTTGCAGGGAGGCGGCAACGATGCCGGGGGCTGCACGCAGTAGGTAGTACCTTGCTGCTTTGGTGCACTTTCCAGTGATGTTCACTAACTGAGGCACATTGTTTTCCACACTCCTTGCAAACAGAAATGACATACAATGCACAATTGACAGGGTCCTTCTGATGTGGCTTCTTGGATGACTTCTAAGGCGTGCCTTACTTAGACATAACCGACCACATTTTTACAAGTTAAATCGGCCTGCATACTAAGATATTCAAGTATATGTATATGTAAGCAGATACACACGCACATACAAACACCATATATATATATATATATATATATACATGTGTGTGTGTGTGTACACCTCCATACACATATATATATGTGTGTGTGTGGGCATGCATATATGAATTCAATATTTTTTCTCCGTTTGCGTGTGCGTATGCATGCATAATGAAGGAAGTTAAAGTTTGGGGACACTAACATTATTGCTATATTTTCAATATTGAAAAGATAGCTTTAATCTTTCTTCCAAATTGTTTTTTGTATGTAAAACAAAAAGAAAAACAGTTCTCTTTGAAAATCTCGTTTCATGTTGTCAACATCTCTTTTCTAAAGAACTTCCAAAGCAATTATATGAGTTTTCACGCGATTCTTTTTGATTTTGTATTCGATTGGAATGCGATTAAATATAATGAGAGAGTAGGTGACCTACAACGTAATAATGTATCGATTTAGTTTGCCTACGTACAAGGTCATTCTTTGTTGTGGAATCATAATATTGTGTAGATCGATATTAATTTATTGTTGCAAATTGTGATTTTTTTTTTCAAATCAGAGAAACTTCGACATATAGCAGTGAAGTAAAATGAAATACATAAAGAACCAAATCACGTCATGAACTTTTGATTATCAGCACCACGCTAGCAGTAAATTTTTTTAATGTTATTTAGCCACGCCGTTCCAACCATGACCATTCCCTTATATTTTCAAATATATTGTATATTCTTTTAAGCTTTATTTTCATCAATATTACACTTCGTATCGGGCCGTCCTTTCGTGATTACAGTAGCATGTCAATTTTTCTATGGGAATATGTCGCAAGACCCTCCTTCAACCCCAGCCCATTTCTGGAGAAAGATGTCATTTCCCATGATTCTTCTCACGGCGCATCGTAGCCGTATCTGACAAGGAGAAAGAGTGAGACAGAATAACAGCCAACATTTTGAACTGGTATTTTAAACATCAACATTTGAAGCTTGGATGACAAATTTGATCTTCGCATGAACAACAGCTAGGACAAACTCTGTCTGATACATTACTGACTCAGCTGATTGATTCACCATTTTCATTAATGTATCTATACCTATATTATTAGGTGTGTCTTCCTTTATTATAAGAAGCTATGAGTGAAATTTGAGTGATATTTCGTTGCTTGTTCTAGCAGTATTAGAGAGAGGCTTCTCCGTTTGCTCCGAAGATATGTAGATATGGGAGTATGTACCAGTATCTGCGGGATTACGAAGTATTGGTAGAAAAATGAATACTCATATACGATTTTGAATCAAAAGAACCAAATGTCCTATATTAGTAAATCTAAATAAATTGTTAAACTGGTAAAAAACAAAATAAGAAGCAACTATATTATTAGATCTTTGCCGGTATTTACGAGGAATACTAAAATTGCTTTCTCCATTACTGTATATAAATTTCGGAGAAAATTTCCAGTGTCGACTACAAATTTGGGTTAATGTATTTTAAATATGAAAATTCTTTACAACTTATCATTATTTCACGATACGCCATCAATCAAAAGCACTATTTGAAAATTACGATTTGCAAATTTAAAACGTGTTCCAAAATAGACTAATGGCAATAGTGTGTCATTTGATACATCGAAGAAGAATCGAATGCTCATTTTAGTTCATTTTTAATGTTATTAAAATAATGAAGTAAAATACATTTAACACATTTTCAGAATATGTAATGTTTAGGAAGAAACGAGCACATGAAGGTAAAGTCCAAGTTGACTATTCAAACTTCGTTACAGAGAATCAGTTCTAGTGCCATGTTTGTCAGAAAATTTGCAAATCAGGTGGTCGGTTGAAGCGACATCTGAACTTACACAATAAGCAAACCCAAAGTGGAAACTTGAACGAAATATATATATATATATATATATATATATATATATATAAGGTAAGGTATTCCGGGTTGAATCGGAGGTAACCACAGTAAGTAAGGTAATCAATACATAGCAGAGTATAAAAGTTTTAATATAGATGAGATTCTACAGGACTAGAAGTGTTTCATTCTTGAGAAATCATCAGGAATATGTATATATATGTGTGTGTGTGTGTATATATACATATATATATCACATACATATATATAAATAAATATGTATATATGGAGAGAGAGAATGAGTGGAAGATAGAGTGATAGAGAGAATGAGTGAGGGAGAGAGGGTGAATGTTGTACCCAATTTTTAAAATAAACCCTCAAAATGACAATTGACAATATGGATAGACACGTTTCGCATGATAACCAAACAGTATTGTCGGGGTTGACATAATAAATGTAATGCCGAGAAATTGTAATTAATTAGACTAACACCCATGCTGAGAGGAAATAATCATTCACTTAATAAACAATTCTGATTTACGTGACTATAATTGATCATTAAGCTAATGACTATGTCTTCTCAATATGAATGTACGCTTATTTAATTAAAATTTCTCGATTCATTACATTAAATATGGATGTAGTGACGTTTTCATAAGTTTAGTTTGATACACAAGTGAGGGTTAAATAGATTTGCTGTGAGCAGAACGTTGTTCTGGTGATGGAGGAATCAACTGCTAATACTATAGCAGAGTAGGTTTTAGATATATTTATCTCCATCGACTTTCCGCCCTCTCTATTGCTACTCTCAAAATTAGGTTATCTCTGTAATTGTTGGAAAATCTATATTGGGACAGGTAGACTTGTTGGCTGCGACAGTGAATAGGGTATTGGACTCCACGGCTTGTAAATAGATGCCACAATTGACAAGCTTGTAATGTTGACTTCAACAGTTTCTATGGATATAGGTTGAGAGTACATTTGGTTAATATAACCTCTACATAAACTACATGAAGATTGAGACTTCATACTTCATACTTACCATTCAATGGATTTAAACAGAGTCACACACCAATTAAATCGACATCCCATATACATTTTATCAGCCACAGATTTATGTAAGTTTAGAGCTGATAGTTATAACTATAGATATGTAGTTATATATTTAAAAATAATTTAGGTCAGCGCCACACTATTTTATCCACCCCACCAAATAGGAAGCATCAGCGTAGCTGCCCAATCTGCAAGATATAGTAACAGAATTTCTCTCACATTACATCCAACTGCCGTAAGGAAATGGACACGTTCAATAACATAAGTCAACAGAACATCAAAAACATGTTGGACTCAAGTGAAATGCCTTCATTTTATTGGTCTGTCTTCGGTGACCAGGAGCAAAAAAAAGCAACCAGAGCAAAATCAACAACTCCACTTCCCGTTTGGTTTTGATTGTATCAAAGACAAAATAACGAGCCCATGGAACCAAAGATGGGTGGCAGAAAAATTAGGGACCTCACTAACACCAGTTATCCAAAGAAAGGAATTTACGTAACTACACCTTATTTCTTCTAACTCAGAAAGTAAACCAATGAGAAAAACCTTTATCTGGTCATTCGATGTACTAGAAATAATATCTAAATCGCTTCCAATTACAATTATATTGAAATTATATTACAATTATATTGAAATTATATTACAATTATATTGAAAAAAGAATATTATTAAATAATTGACCATAAAGTGCTCTGTGATTAGAAGAAAATATAGGATGGTCATGAGCGGCATGCCTTTAATATTATGTCTATTCGATTACAGTTGAAGTGGTTTTAAACAATATTAAAGTTATCTTGTACTGAGGCTACATAATGAAATCTAACATTTCGTATAGATAACCTAAAAGTAGATTTAATGTATAACGATATCATGCCCTCCCACAACAGGTGCCGCATGACAGCTGACACGGCTACAAAGTATCTGGAATGAGGGAGAATGGTGTATAGAGGGGAAGACATTTTAATATAGTATATAAGCCATACTACGTAGCAATTTACACAGAGATATGTGTGTTAAAACAGAATATCATATTCAGAGGTATTTAGTGTCAAAGAATAATGTGTAAATGTATCTTCTGTTTTTTGTTTCACTTTTCGTATTTATTTATAAATGTTGGTGTATATATATAGGTATGTGTGCGTGTTCGTGTGCGTTCTTATCTTATATTTGTACACATATATACGTATATATGAGTGTATATAACTATATATATATATATGTGTGTGTGTGTGTGTGTGTGTAGACATATAGAGATATACATATATACACTCACACGCACTCATATATATATATATATATACACATATATCATATTTATATATGTGTATATATATATATATATATATATATATATACACATATATACATATATGCATATATATATATGCATACATATATACATACAAGCACATTATATATATATATATATATATATAAGCTAAAAAGTATGTTGTTGATGTTGGCCAGATGCAAACATCATTTCGAGCAATTGAAAGAATATGTTCAAGAAAACATTGAACGTTTAATGACCTTGTCGAATGACATTTATAACATTTAAAATAAAGTAAAAAATCCTTTTCCTTCTTCTTCCTCACCAGCTCAGCTTCCTTTACTATTTGGCATTTTGACAATACTATGCTATAGTCTTTTGTTTGTTTGTAATTTTTCATGCACAATCAGAATTTCGCCACTTGTTTAGAAATGCTTTAGTGCCTACCTACAGCTACTTACATAAAAGACACATGTGGTCTAGCCCCGGGGAAGTGATTCCTCTCAATCTCTCTCACTCTCTCTCTCTCTCTCACTCTCTCTCTCTCTGCTTCTCTCTCCCTATCTATCTATCTCTCTCCCTCTCTCTCTCTCTATTTTTCTCTCTCTCTGCCTCTCCCATTAATACACACTCACACACACACAAAATTATTTATATATATATATATATATATATATATATATTCTTAATTCTTTTACTGATTTTGATCATTAGACTGCGGCCATGCTGGAACAGTACCGTATATATATATGCATGGTTATATATATATATATATATATATATATATATATATATATAAACTCTTTTACTGTAAATTTCCATTCTTAAGTGAACAATTGAATACCAAGATACTGTAAAACGACAGCTGTAAAAATAATACAAATAACGTATGGTTCAAATAGAAACATTTATCTTAATCTTAAAATACATATTGTGACAAGTTCCAATAGTTATATTGAATTTTGACTGCTCGAAATATTACGCTGTCTATTTAAGAATTTACAATGTCTAATAACTTGAAATATTGCAAACTAACGAGAACCTCTTCTCAGTCGCTCAGTCGGCTAGAAATGATAAATAAATTTCATTAAAACTACACCCTGGTGTTTCAGAAATTGATAGACGTATGAAAATATATGTGTAATACATTGTTTTGGCTCATTTTGTTTTGAAGTGAGACAAAAGAAATAGCTTGAAATGTTTGGGCATAGGTTTTAAAATATAGCAATAATCCTGAACATGATGCGTGTTTGCGTTAATAATTGCATGTCATAATTGAAATAAAGGTTTGGACACTTTAAACTAACTCTTCTCTGTTTATTCGTCTTTTTCTGCTCTGAGTTTAAATCCCACCGAGGTCAAGTAAGTTTTCGATGGTTCATGGTTGATAAAATAATGTACTAGTTCAGGTCGTTATTTCTCATTCTCTATCTCTCCGACTCTCTTTCTGTCTTTCTATATCTTTCTTTCTTTCTTTCTTTCTTTCTTTCTTTCTTTCTATATGTGTGTATTAGCCGTTCAAAGAATCGTAGAATGCCACTTACATTGTCCCTTACTTCAGAAGTTTAGAAGGTACAAGAGAAGAGCTAGCATCCTTTTCCCACAGAAAACCTGGAATGCAGCTAGAAAAGATAGTTACAATAAGAAACAGACATCATGCATCATAGAGACACTATAATTGTTTATGCTTTTAATATAAACTAAATCGATTTCAGATATAGCTGTGTCAGTAATATAATAATAAGAAAACTCAGAAAGACCAATGAGGCAGGAGAATGTAATTGCAGGACAAAGGTGACATGTCCGCGTAATGAGAAAAGGATTCTGAAGAAGCAACGTTGTCACATTCAAACTTCCAAACGATTCTATATTTACACTTACGAGTAAATCATTTCAGGCATTTAATTCACTGATACTCCCATCTTTATTTCAGCATGTACACATGAACCCCTTAATATCGAAACAACCCTTGTATTTGCCAAAATAATCAAAATAAAATTGATCAATGATTTTTTTGTTATCATCGCATTATTATTTATTGCAGGACCTTTAATGCATAGCGCATGGATATGTTAACTCTAACTTGAATTTTTTTCTTATAACATAAATGACATAAATGAAACGAACTGGTTTCATGGTGAAAATATTTTATCGTTTACTCAGTAACTTGGCAGCCGCCTCAGAAATTCTAAATGACATTACAGTATTTCAGTACATGTAGTGTAAAGCATTAAAACTACTAGCCAATATGACAAGCCATATCTTTTGATGTTTATATATTATTACTACCATATAGTTTCGTAGGGATAAACCTTATTAGCTAAAAACTTGCTGGAATTTACTTACTTGGCTGTTACCTTCGGCGTCTTGATTAACATGTAGAAAAGAGAAACAAAACTAGCAAATACGAAAGGAAACATTAAGATTCTAAATTAATCTATTATACTAAACATTATATATAGAATTTATGGTTCTGTCTGGAAAGCTAAACCTGAAATACATTTATTCCTTGAAACATATTATATGGAGAATATATTAAATATAGTAAACCATAATGAGGGAAACACAAAGTCTGAAAGCTAAGAACATTAATTTATCACGTTATTTCATTTCTAAACGATTTATATGAGCTAATCCTACTGTAAAATATTTGGCTTATATATATTTTTTTTTTTTTTGCCGTATGTTTATTTTTTTGTTATTTGTCTTAGGAAAAATCATAGTAAAAACCATTTTCCAACAGTCAGAGGATTTCGGATTTATCGGTCCAACAAAAAATGGAGTGTCTGAAAGAAGACAAGGAGGAATCTGTTTTGTTTTTGTTAATCCATCATGAAGACATGAAGACATAGTGATTCTTAACTAAAAAGATTCTGACAATAAATTCTGAAGAATGTTGGGTAAATAATACGATTAGAAGTTATAGTAAATAAAATTTTAAATAATCCATATATAAACCAGATGAAGAATATATATATCCTCGTGTCCCTCGCTTTCTCTCTTATTATATTCTCCTGGTCTCTGTGTCCTCCACCCTTTCCCTCACTCTCACTTTCTTTACACACACACACATAATATGTGCGTGTGTATAATGTATATGTAGTATATATATATATATATATATATATATATATATATATATATATATATATATATATATATATATATATATATATACATATATACATACATATATATATATATATATATATATATATATATATACACGTATGTACACACACACACACATATATATACATATATATATATATATACATATATAAATATATATATATGTACATATATATATATATATATACATTTATATACATGCATCTGTAAATATATGAGTGTGTGTGTCTGTCTGACTGTGTATACTTGTATGTGACTCTCTATGTGCATACTTCTATGTGCATGTGTGTGTGTACATGTGTGAGTGATATAAGTATTATTCGTATAAGTAATAGCTTAATTTGTTAGATTATTTCTCTAACTTCTTGGTAAATGAAAGTGATTAAGTGGAAGAAAATCTCTTAAGAGGTTTCAGACAGTAATCCGCAATATTCCTGATAGATTTCTTTTTGCGTTTTCGTAAAGAATTTATGAAGTGCTAAAAAACTAATGTGAAACCTAATCAAATATAGATATCGAGGACGGGGATGGAGTTAACCTCTTGATTATTGGCTTAGAAACGTTTCACCAATACTGGTTTCTTTTGATAATGTGCAGCGCCTTATATTTTTGTTGAGCGAAGGATGTATTGTGTTGTGATATTTATGTATTTCCCAAAATACAGTTGTGTAAAGTGAAATAACTGTTTCTACTTTAGGCACAAGGCCAGCAATTACCCAGTGCATTACTGGTACTTTATTTTATCGACCCCGTAAGGATGAAAGGCAAAGTCAACCTCGGCGGGATTTGAACTCAGATCGTAAAGGGACGTAACTATGCTGGAAAGCATTGTGTCTGACCCTCTACCGATACTGCCAATCCACCGCCCTGTGAAATAACATTCTTTAGTTTTGTTTTGCTCAGTGTGTGTGTGTGTGTGTGTGTGTGTGTATGTGTGTGTGTGTGTGTGCGTGTGCGTGTGTGTGTGTGTGTGTATGTGTGTGTGTATGTGTGGGTGTGTGTGTGTGAGTGTGTGTGTGTGTGTGTGTTATATGGGACTCATTTGAGGAGTACATTTTTCTGTATTATTCTTGTGCTATGTAAAGCTTTGAACAATATTGAAGAAAAACAAAATCCATTCAATATATATTAATATTCATACGGAAAAGATATTATACACCACCAACAACAACAACCACAAGAAACACCAAAAATAGTAACAATACAAGAAAGAATAACAAAGAATAAATTAATATGTCAGAATGGAATAATAAATGTTATTCTTTTCTATGTTTTATATATTTTAACTGAAATAAATATCTTCCTATGTTATTATTTTTTGTCTCTTATTTTGGATGTTTGTTTCTTTGTTTATTTGCTGTTCTTTGATTATTTGTTGTTCTTGATTAATCGGAACATTCATACAAAGCTGTGGATTAAATCCAAATATTACATTAGAGAAAAATCTCTAAACTAATTTTGAAACTATACAAAAGCTGGGAGAGCTGAGCTGTGTATAATATGTATGAAATTGTTGAATCGAATGTCATCTGCATTTCTTCATATATATAAGAATACAGCTAGTCACACATTCAATAAGGTTTCCCTTTCGAACTGAAGCTAATTCCTTTTGTTTATATAGATAACAACATTAGGAAAATTGAAATGTCACAACACGTTAATTATATTTCTATATTAACAGAAACGCGTGATAATAACCTATGCCCCGATGAAACATTTTCGATAAATGACATTTATTTTGTCCTCATAATTTGTAGTCTTGTGCATATCTTTATTCCAGCTCTTTGCATACTGGGCTCAACTCTCGCCGAAAACAACGTTTTCTTTTAGTTTTCCATAGAGCATAAATAAAGTAGAAAATCTTATAAATTTTTTCCAGCTCCTTATGTTTTGATTTCAAATCCTGGCTATGTCAAATTCGCTTTTTATCTTTTCATGGTAAAATAAATAAAGTATCAATCCGTAACAGACGAGATGAGGGATGGTTAAACGAGATGATTTGTGGTTTCTAATTCAGCTCTTTTCCTTCTGACAATAACTTTTGCATCTGTCGCTACCTGGGGGGGGGGGGGGGGTCAATAACGTGACTTAGAAAGTTAACGGGCACATACATGGACAACAGCTGGTCTTCCAGAAAACGAACATTGCCAATACATGCGTCTTGCTGAGGAAATTTATAAGTTCAGACCCATCATTTCAGAAGACATAGGAAGGCCCCAGTGTAATGTTAAAATGCTCCATCTCACGTAATATCTTATGATCTGATAGTCAACCACTGGAAAACGGTTTAATAGTAAAGTATTAAAGAAATTACTTGAATTAATTTCTATTTTTTAAAAAATAGTATGAGATAAGTAAATATCAATAGATAAAAATTTGGTAGTATTTAAGTGCATTGATTCTATTTTAGCGTTGGGCGTAGAGCAATAGATTGGTATAAATGAAATCTTTGTTCTGCTGTGTTAATTTCACAGAAGACTGATTACTGCAAACCTTTTAATAAGTAATAATGATTTATTTTAGTTTACTGAATATAAAATGTGAAACTCGTATAGTAGAGTATGATTTAAAGAAATATTTGTCTCCTATTTCAAGCCCGTTGAACAATCACACAGAGGCTCCCATAAATAGTATTGTGTTAGTTGGGTGTGGAGGAGCAGAAAAATAGTATTCATTATCTAGGTTAGGCACAACAACCGCCTCTAAAATGCTGTGAAGACCGATTTACTCTATTTTGAAATTTCTGCTGACAACAGAGGATAATGGGAGAAAAATGGGTGTCTCAGAGAAGCTATAAAACAATTGTTATAGACGAAAAACTATTTGCCCTTTACAATAGAGTGAATGCTTGATATCCCAAAATAGCAGTCAGATCTCCCTTAAATCATACCTAACCGTCTCAAAACATAAATGTCGTATGACAGCTATGAATACACTACATTCTAAATAGACATAAGGAAGTCAATGTTGGAACGTCTTTCATCATAGGCCTGTTCCATCAAGTATGTCTAGAGGATGAACATTAACGAAAATAAAGCAAAATCATGTTTTCAGACTAAAGTCGTAAATATTGGTGTCTTTATAAAAATGAAAGAGAGGCGGCGGGGAAATATTTACGTCGTCACTAGAAATCGGAGCTTTATCTCTCTCATATCGTACCTCACTGATGAAAAAAAAAAGGGAAGGATATATTATAATGTACTCTATGCCTAGAAACATAAGTTCAAATGGCCATAGCCTAAACCCATTTGATCATATATCTACTCAGTACGGATTTACATGGGGCAAAATAACAAGAGCATGCATTTCAAGACAGGTAGAAGAGGAAGATATAACGTTTGAGCTTTTCTTGGTAAATCATTCGAAATCGCTTCAGCCAGGATCCGACCTGGCTGAAGCGATTTCTGTTGTTTAAAGCACACTATTATTGGTCTATCGGTGGATTGGCAGTATCGGTAGAGGGTCGGACGCCATGCTTTCCAGCATAGTTACGTCCCTTTACGATCTGAGTTCAAATCCCGCCGAGGTTGACTTTGCCTTTCATCCTTACGGGGTCGATAAAATAAAGAACCAGTAATGAACTGGGTAATTGCTGGCCTTGTGCCTAAAGTAGAAACAATTATTGGTCTATTGCTCAAAGTTTATAATATCATATGATATTTATGAATCATTGACGTTTCTCTTAACAGTCAATGAGACTAGGTAATGGCTACAATCTTTTCGAAGACTTGTCCATTTAAATTAATAAAAGATTGATATATAAAAGTGGATGTATGTACGTGATTTGTTTGAGAGATGTATATGGCTGTACCTATTAGTAATATTTATATATATATATACATGTGTGTGTGTGTGTGGATATGGGAGCGTGCGTGAGTGATATGTCTCTATATGTATACACTGATATATAGATATACGGAAAAAGTGTTTTGTTTAGTTGTTACTCAAGTACATAAAATATTTTGATCAGAGTCCATAAACTAAGTAACGCAATAAAATTGGCAAGGCATCAAAGAAGTAATCAACTGATTAAACTGTCTAGAATGTTTTATATTTATTATTCCTTAATTTACATTACAACTTTATTCATGTTTGTTTTTATCTTACCATTAAACAATAAATAAACACATAAATGTAAATCTAAGCAAATAAGTCTATGTATGTTTCATAAATTATTTATTCCATTTGTTACACCCTTCCTATCCTTTACCTTGCAATAGCTAGTTTTATTCTTTGCTGTATTTGTCTTTCCCTCTATTAGAGCTTTCAAATGTGGGTCCTATAGACCACCAGCGTTCTGCAAAATATTCTGGAATTCCATGAGATAGGGTGTCTTTTCATGAACTTTGATGAATATTTATCATGTTTTCTCTTCGTTGAATCTGAATACACTTTCTATCCAAAATAATCTCTTTTTTTTTTAGTCTATTTAGTCTAATGTCTTATAAATATTAGTGATGTGGTAGTTGTGAATCCGTGGTATCTAAAAGATTGTATAAAAGTTCTACAAAAATATAAAGTTGAAAATTATTTTGAGCTGTTTTTGGTTGTTGCTACAGATATTGTTTAAGGTTTGGTCAGGTATTGGTGAGCTTATCGAGGACCAAATATCATCCAGTCATGACGGCTATTTCACGATACATCTTTTGCTATGTCATATTGTTGACTGATTCAATACTGAATCTTCTTAATTTGACAAAATCTGCAGTTTCGTGATCCATTGAGGTATAAAGTACAAGCTGGTATGTATTCGATTAAATGATTTAAATTCACCAATAAGAATCTGTATACCTAGTGTATTACAGACAAAGCTTTATTCACCATATGTTGTCTGACTATTGACACATAATTCACGTGTGAAATAATGAGAATTGATTGCACGTTTTATTCATATATATATACATATATGTGTGTGTGTGTGTGTGTGTGTGTGTGTGTGTGTGTGTGTGTGTGTGTGTGTGTGTGTGTGTGTGTGTGTGTGTGTGTGTGTGTGTGTGTGTGTGTGTGTGTGTGTCTGATGGTAGCTAAGATGCTTCCATCTGCGGGTCCAGAATCAGACAGATCCACACAATGATCGCGACTCGAGCTGTCCGCCGGCGAAACAATTGTAACACACAATAAATTGAGTTCAGATGCATCACTGATTTTTCGTTTTCTATTATATATATATATAAATTAATAAAAATAATGAATAAAAACAAAGAAACAGTTCCTAATATAAAAAAATTCATCATTTTACGATCGTTTCTAGGATATATATGTGTGTGTTGGTATGTATATCATATAGATCTATGTAAAGTTTTACAAACTATCAGAGGGAATATACATACCTACACATATATATGCTGTCTTCAGAAATAATGATATTTGTTTATTGAAAAAAAAAACCAACAAAGATTTAATATAATAGGTCTGTTTGGGAACAGGTTTTGAATTGACCAATAGAAAGGTAGTAAGTGGTCAAGATGAAGAATAGTAGTAATAGAAATTTAATTTAGGGGTAGAGGAAAGCCAGACTTCAGTTTTGAATGGAAAGAGTATTTTGAAAGAAAAGATTACTTTGGGGATGAAAATAGGTCAAGCCGGTGAAAGGTACGCGAAAATTTGATGTTATAAAAGAATAATGTTAATGTTAAATCTAAGGAGAATATGATTTTACGATAAATGTGTTAGTGAAAAACATCAATCTTATTTAAAACATAAGGAATTTACATCTATAAAAACAAAATAAATTAATTTAATTGATAGGTAAATTTATATTGCTAAATTTATATTAATTCATATAGATATGATAAATAAGAGTTAGATGTAATTGAAGAATGTTGTTAAAAACGAAGGGAAGAACAAAAAAAAATAATGGGGGGGGGGGATAAATGTATTAGTGAGAAATAACAAATTTATATAGATTACAAGGAATATAGATTCATAACCTGAAATTAAAATAGTTTATATGTATACTTATTGATATAAATTTTAGGAAAAGATAGCTGTAAAAGGGAAATAAAATTATGCAGTTCATTAGTAGTAGAATATTAATTATAGGTTAACTAATTTTTTTTTTCTTTAAATGTTATTATAATAATTTGTAAAGTGTATATTAATTAGGTTTATAATATTTAAAAGTTCTTCTAATTTTATGATTACATGATATAATTAATTCTTGTTGCTTATTTAATAGGATATCCTTAGATTTCATTATTTCAAAAAGTTCCTGGGAACATAATCTACATTCATATCTATTATTTTGATAAGGGGTGGCCCTTTTGAGCATACTCCATGTCAGGTTATAATCGATATTCTTTTTTCTATAATTATTAATTATTTCAGCTAAGGATGTTGTATTAGCTAATGCGGCATTTTTAAAACTGTGTTTGTGGGTATTAAATCTTACTTTAAATTGGTTGAAGTAGCTCCTATATATGAATAAGTTGAGTCCTTAGTGTTAATTTTACATTTATATACTATGTTTTTAATAAAGCAATTTCCTTTTAATGGGCAATTTGCTTTGTTTCTACAGTTACAACCTTTCGTGAATGTTGTATCAGAGGAGATAGTCAAATTAGGTGTGGAATTTTCTCGACTTGTTGTATGTGAATGAGATGGTGGTTTGCTGTGGTTTATTTTAGTATTATGGTTAGTTTGATGTATTGGTGGCATATTCATGGTTTTTTTAACATTTATATGCATTATAGGCACTTATATTTTGTTGTATATTTTTGGTTGTTGAGTAGGAGAATTTGACCGTTGATCTATTTAAAATGTGTTGGTATTTATGGTTTGGCGGGAAGTTTTTCTCTAGAATAGTAAACATTTTTTTAGGTATATTATCTTTAATTTGTAGATTAAATGGAGCATTATACCAAGTAACTCGTCTATTACGGCTTCGATGTTGTTTTATATTTTTATACGATGTATCCTGATGTTTACTAAGAGAATTAGTATTAGTGATTTTATTACACATATTTTTAGTTAGATTCATTAATTTAGGTGTTTTAGCCTGATTATTAGGAATTTTGTTATTAACATCATATATTGGAATATTAGGATGATTGTTTTTTGAAAGTTATTATATTGTATATTAGAAGAGTTAGAGAAATTAAGCTTTAAGTTGGTATTTTTGGGTATAGTGTGAGTGGCATTTAGGTGTGTATATTTCATTTGGTGTTTGTTGGTAATATTGGGTTGTATGTTTGTAGTATTATTGGTACAAGGTATATATACTAATTTGTTTTGTGGCCGCTTCTAGCTAAAGCTTCGTTATAAAAGGTCGCATTTTTATCGAACACATCCTAGTTAGATGAAAGGTTAGAAATTCTGAGTGAGATATTATATGCTAGGTTTTTAAGGATAGATTTAGGGTGATTAGATTGTGAGTGTATGTAATGTAAGTTTTGGTTAGGTTTATGGTAAGGTTGGTAGATACCCGTAGATAAGTCTAATGTTATATCAAGGAAATTAACTACTTTACTTGTGTTTTCAAATGTAATATTGAGACTATAATAGTCTTTGAGGAAAGTTCTAATAAGTTTTTTATTTTTTTCAATTTCTGATAGGCTAAGGTTAGTGGAAAGAAGAAGACAGTTGTCACGATATAAACCACCTTTAAGGTGAGGAAAAGTAGCATTTATGTTAAATAGAAGAAAGAGGCCCACAAAATCGGTAATTTGGGCAGAATCACTAGAGCCCATAGTAATGTCGAATAGATTACTATATGTATATCTGGTCCAGTATTCATTTTGAAATTCCAATAGTGATAATATTAATGTCATCCATAGATCAAACTTAGCTATGGATGACATTAATATTATCACGCATGCTAGACAAACACTACTGGAATTTCAGAAGGAATACTGGACCAGAAATACATATAGTAATCTATTCGACATTACTATGGGCTCTAGTGATTCTGCCCAAATTACCGATCTTGTGGGCCTCTTTCTTCTATTTAACATAAATGCTTCTTTTCCCCACCTTAAAGGTGGTTTATATCGTGACGACTGTCTTCTTCTTTCCACTAACCTTAGCCTATCAGAAATTGAAAAAAATAAAAAACTTATTAGAACTTTCCTCAAAGACTATTATAGTCTCAATATTACATTTGAAAACGCAAGTAAAGTAGTTAATTTCCCTGATATAACATTAGACTTATCTACGGGTATCTACCAACCTTACCATAAACCTAACCAAAACTTACATTACATACACTCACAATCTAATTTTTTGAAATAATGAAATCTAAGGATATCCTATTAAATAAGCGACATGAATTAATTATATCATGTAATCATAAAATTAGAAGAACTTTTAAATATTATAAACTTAATTAATATACACTTTACAAATTATTATAATAATTTTTTTTTTTTTTTAAATTAGTAACCTATAATTAATATTCTACTACTAATGAACTGCATAATTTTATTTCCCTTTTACAGTTATCTTTTCCTAAAATTTATATCAATAAGTATACATATAAACTATTTTAATTTCAGGTTATGAATCTAGATTCCTTGTAATCTATATAAATTTGTTATTTCTAATACATTTATTTCCCCCCCTATTTTTTTCCCTTCGTTTTTAACAACATTCTTCAATTACATCTAACTCTTATTTATCATATCTATATGAATTAATATAAATTTAGCAATATAAATTTACCTATCAATTAAATTAATTTATTTTGTTTTTATAGATGTAAATTCCTTATGTTTTAAATAAGATTGATGTTTTTCACTAACACATTTATCGTAAAATTATATTCTCCTTAGATTTAACATTAACATTATTCTTTTATAACATCAAATTTTCGTGTACCTTTCACCGGCTTGACCTATTTTCATGCCCAA